>JBBJLS010090013.1:0-22385 GCA_037577275.1 Bryconaethiops microstoma
TGTGTGTGTGTGTGTGTGTGTGTGTGTGTGTGTGTGTGTGTGTGTGTGTGTGTGTGTGTGTGTGTGTGTGTTTATAACAAAGTTCATTCTGATTCTGTGGTGGGAAAAACAGTCTAATGGAAAGATAAAAATAAGCACTGGGTCTTTCAGTACTGATTGGCTTGGCCTAGGCAGCTGTTATGGTCCTTCGTTGATCTTTGTTTATGATACTATTTATTTCAATATACACGCCCAGATTTTTAAAGAAATGCTCCAACATTTTTCAACCAAATCTTAATGTATCGTGCCTGCGGCACATACAATGTGTTTTCCTAAACAGAAATCCTGCTCACTCATAACAGCACCTGAGAGTTTATTAGGCACTACTGGATCTTTGACTGGCCAGAGTTCTATGGTCAGATGAGACAATAAATGCTCAATATGGCTTTATCATTAAGTACTTTTGCCCAACATATGCTTTCTGGAAAACCAACCGGACCACATGAGACTCCAACTCATGTGGCTTGGCTACCCAGCTACAAGGGCTGACGTCACTACACACGAACAGACCCGTGACTTCCTTCGGCAAGACCTGCAGTGGTGGGCTCTGCATTCATGTGCACAATCACTGGTGTGTTGATGGTGCGACAGTTGCCACTCACTGCTTGCCACGACAAGAGTTGCTAGTGGTGAAATGTCGAGCATTTTATCTGCCAAGGGAGATCGCTGCCATTGTTCTCATGGCAGTGTACATCTCCCCCAGCATGATGGCTGAACAACTTGGTGCTCTTGAAGTCAAGGCAACTCTTCAAATCACCAGTTCTTGAAAAACACTGAAATATAAAAAACATAGAATGAATAAAATGAATTCATTATGTTAAATCATTTAATGACCTCTGGCACGTCTTATAAGGCATCCTGTTCTGAATCTTTTCCCAGAGGGAAGGTATGAGAGGTATGAGAGAGATTGTTAGTAATATTCAAGGTCTTTTGGTAGAGACAAGTCTTATAAATTGAAGTGACTTCAGAAGACATTGGAAATGACAATGGACTTCAGGAAAAACCCTCACATTTGCCAGACTGTAAAGGCTGAGGTGCTCTTCAAGACAAGTGCCACACCAAAGTGAATGTGACCATTCTATTATAGGTTAACACACCACAGCACACAGTGTGAACAGCACGAAGTTCTTCCTCTGCATTTAATCCATTCACCAAGTAAAGCAGCGGGCAGCCAGGAACACAGTACCCGGGGAGCAGTGTGTGGGGACCTTGCTCAAGGGTACCTCAGTGGTGCTTAACAGTCTTGGGAAGTCGCTTTGGATAAAAGCGTCTGATAAATGCCATAATAGGAATCAAACCCACGACTTCCTGACCGCAGGGTGAACGCCCTAACCACTAGTCTACCAGCTGCCCCGTCAAGCAAAGTCCAGCAGAGGATGTACTTCCTGCAGCAGCTTAACATGCCTCAGGAGCTGCTGGTTCAGTTTTAAACAGTCTGTCATCACTGCGTCCATCACAGTCCAGTGCAATCAAACATGATCCACAAACTGCATTACACCATCTGGTCTGCACAAAATACCCTTGGTATTACATTTACATTATTTGGCTGATACTTTTATCCAAACAGCAATTTTTTGTGTATCACAGCTGCTGGGCAATGTAATGTTAGAAGTCTTACCCAAGGACTCATATTGGTGTAGTGTGGTGAGCCTCTCAGAGTAGTACCCACTACACTAACCAACCACTACTGTTATTGCTATTTGCCCACCCTGCTTGGGCTTCCCACTTCCAGAATCAGGATTATATTAATCAGGAATTAGAATCATGCTTTACTGGTATGGATATTTCCTTTTCACAAATGCAGATTTTTTTTTTGTTGTGAAACTCAGGTACGGATGTCTATGTTTGAGGTCGCTGAGTGTTTGAGGTCGCAGAGAGGTTAGTGGAGTGAGAAGAGTGTGCAGTGCCATAGATGCACTGGTGAGTATGAAGGGAAACCTTGCATTCAGTCCTGGCGGAGACAAGAAGCCAGTAAAGCGAATAGAGAGTAGGTACGATGTCTTTATATTTTCAAATCTTTTCAGCATCCTTGCAGCACTGTTCTGAATGTATTGTAGTCTCTGGTGATTCTTGTTAGGGATCCCTATGAGAATTAAATTGCAGTAATTCAGTCTGAAGCAGACAAAGGCATAAACCAGCTTTTCAGCGTCTGATTGGGTAATAGTGAAACGGAGTTTAGCGATATTTCTGAGATGGTGAAGGGAGATCTTGCAGTGGTGTTTGATATGGGTTTCAAAGGCGAGCTGGAGGTCAGATCTTACACCCAGGTTGTGACTGATGAGGAGAGGGGAATGTTGTGACCAGACAGTGTAATGCTAGTTATATAGGATGCCTGGATCAGAATCAGAATCAGAAAACTTTATTCATCCCAGAGGAAACTGTTTATGTGGTGATTGCCACATCACACAGACACAGAGAGACACAAGACACCAGAGTAGTAGTGTAAAATAAAATAAAAGTAAGATAAAAATACAGTAATAAAATAAATAAAATAAGTCTAATATAAAGTCTAAATAGAATCTGATAAAAATAAAAATAAAAATCCATATAAAATAAATGTAAATCTGAGTAAAAACAAAAATCAGTGGAAACAACTATAATATGAATAGAAGTATGGGGTGCCAAACAAAACTGTTACAGTTTTGGAACTATTCAGCTGGAGAAAGTTGTGTTTCATCCACACCTTTATCTTCTCCAGACAGGCACTGAATATTAATAGCAAGGGTGGTGTTAACAATGGTGATAAAGAAGCTGCAAAAGAATGCATCGGTTTTCATGTAAAGTTGTGTGTCATTGGCGAACCAATGAAATGCAATTTCATTATGACTAATGACATGGCCAAGGGGGAGCATGTCTAAAATGTCCTAACCATGAGGAGGGAAGGTGATCCAGCATTAGCTGCCATCAGTAGCTCAGTCGTGACTCTAACCAGAGCTGTTTCTGTGCTGTGAGTAGAGTGAAATTGTTCAAAATGGTTGATGTATTTAAGATGAGTGACAGCTACATTTTCCAGTACTTTGGAAAGAAATGGTCTGATCATGGATGTTTTTAAAACAGATAGCCAGTCTGGAGAGGCTGGTTTATTAAGTGGTGAGCAGAGGATTTATGGCAGAGATGTTTGCTTTCATTAGGGCTGTAGCAAAGAGGTCCAGGGCACAGGTGGAGGATTTCATGCTCTTGATGATGCCTATAACCTCTTGATGTGAGAATTCTGTTAAGTAGCTAAGGGGCTGGAAGATCTCTGTGAATAGGTAGTCAGGTAAACTTGAACTAAAGTTCTTTTTTTGTTTTGAAAAAGCAAAACATAAAGAAAAGATAAGATTTGCATACATGGTGCAACAGAAGAATCAAATAAGACAATAGAGACACCTCCATAAGGGTCTCCAGTTTGACATCTAGAAGAAAACCAGCCTTTTGATCAGCTTGTTCTGCCTGTTGGCAACAGCTGCCTTCACCGCACAATTATGACAGTGCTCTTCTGTAGTTGCTGTAGTTGAGGGAGTTTGTGGTTTGAGAAGATCACTGATAGTGGAGAATAACTGCTTGAAATTTCCAAGACTGTTTTTAGGGATGTTTGAGCAAAACTGTGACTGTGCTTTTCTAAGGGAGTTTGCTTAGGCCTTTATGGTCTTTCCGACAGACCATCTTGTGAACAGTGAGAACTGAGGCTTTGTAATGCAGCTGGAAGGAATGTCAGCTGCCTTCATTTACCATTGTTCACTAGTGAACCAGGGGGCAGAGTGAGAGAAGGTGGCTGTTCTGGTTTTAACAGGGGTGTGGAGATCCAAAATGCTGCTCAGGGTTTTTTGAAAAATACCTTTGGGTAACTGGCAGATGGAAACTTTGCATGAAGAAGGTACAAGGCAAACCCAGTCCAGACTGTTCTCATTCACAGTTACCCGCCAGTGGAATAAGTTGTCAAAGCCGACCAGGGCAGCAGAATCATTCTCAATAGTCAAAAATCTCCTGAAGACTCATCAATTCAGAGAGATCTCCTCTTCTGATCTATCTCCTTGCACTACTCTCTACATCAAGATTTTAGTGCTTTGAACTCCCCTCTGGTTCTCACACTGTCCTGAAAGTGGCGTTGGATTAAAGCATCTGCCAAATGAAATGTAACGTAATGTAAAGTAATGACAAAGATGCTGTACGTCGACTGTCATGTTTTCTAGGCTGATGATTTTGCAGATTTGGCATTTGGGCTTGATGAGGGGGGGTATAAGGCTCCACAGAGACAGCCTTATGGTAAGGCAGCAATGGTACAGTGACATCAAGAAGTAGGTAAACAGCCACCATTTTGTAAAATCCATACAACAGGAATAAATATCCAAAAGATTTACAAATAAGTGATGACAACAGCATACTTGACATTATATACTATTGTAAACTACTGTAAACGTTGGAACTCAGATGGATAAATGTCGAACAGACCATGCCAGCATCTTCTCGTCTTGATTTGATCCACACAGTTTCCAAAAAAACTGAATAATGAGGTATAATCCAAGACAAATTCCATGTATGTGCAAACATACTTGGCCAATAAAGACTGATTCTGGTTGTTTAATAATGTGTTGCTCAGGTTTCCCTTGTTTCTTTGTTCCACTCAGTGTTTGTTCCCCCTATGCATTTAAGGAGTTTGTTGCACTAATTACTAATTAGGGCTCTGGACATGAGTGTTGATGGCTATATAAATGTCCTTCTAACCCCAAACCTCTTTTACTGTACTCTCATTGTTGTATCTCTGACTGCAAAACATTTGACCAAAAGCTCAGTCTATTGTGTTCTGAAGAAAATCCTATAAAGGACAAAAATAGACACATCTGGTATATGCTATAAACGCACTAGATATGCTCTACTCAATTAATCTATGCATTAATGCAAGTGGAAAACTCCTGAATGACGAGATCTGCATTCATGCTGTGATCCCATTGTAACACCCCTCCTGCCACCTCATTTTGACCCCTATAGAAACGTTCTGATGTGATTCAACCTTTAGCAGTATCCCCCATCCATCTGCTTCCTAATCAATGAAACTGTCTCTTGCTGTGTGTGCTCTACAAAGCTGGATGTTTTTGAGAAAACCTTAAGTAG
Source organism: Bryconaethiops microstoma (assembly GCA_037577275.1). Classification (NCBI taxonomy): domain Eukaryota; kingdom Metazoa; phylum Chordata; class Actinopteri; order Characiformes; family Alestidae; genus Bryconaethiops; species Bryconaethiops microstoma. Next base: position 5,131 of record JBBJLS010090013.1, read on the forward strand.
GAGAAAGCTACTGCATTGAGATGCTAATTCACTTAAGTATTACTGAATAAAGGTTAACTTCCTTTAGCACACATTAGCTAAATTACCTAGCTTAAATGCTCCACTCTCCCAGTGCTGGTGGTATAATGTGACAGGGGGAGTCCTAGTTAATGGGAGAAATGAGCAAGTTAAAATGGTACCAAATACTTCCTGTTCCATTAATTTATGTTGTAAGTTAAGAATAGTTGATCCTTCCCCAATGTCTTTCCCCGTCACCCCACCAGAACTGCTCTGGCATACCGAGGCATGGCCTTTTCAAGACTCCGAAGATGTGCTGTGGTATCTGGCACCAAGATGTTGGCAGCAGATCTTATAAGTTCTGTAAGTTGAGAGGTGAGCCCTCCATGGATCAGATTGGTTTGTCCACAGAGGCTCAGAATTTGGTGCAAAAAAAATTGGAGGTCATGAACGTTGTACAGAGAGAGCATCACACTGCCTCCGCCAGTTTGCATTTTCCCCATAGTACATCCCGGTGCCACCTTTTCCCTAGGCAAGTTACATGCCCCCAACTGTCTACATGATGCATAAGAAAATGTTTCATCAGACTAGGCCACCTTCCATCTTTGCTTCATGGTATCGTTCCAATGCTCAAGTGCCCATTGTAGCACATTCTGTGGGTGACAGGGACCAGCATGGGCAGTCTGGATACCCCCTACAAGATCTACTGTATTGGAGATGTTCTGACCCAGTCATCTACCCATCTCAATTTGGCTCTTGTTAAAATCACTCAGGTCCTTACGCTTGCAGATTTTTTAACGTATCAAAGTCCAAGCTATAATAAGTCCTAATACAATTATTTGCATAGGATTTATGAGCCATCTCAGCACATATATTACATATTAGGGTGAGGAATAATGTTGTTCAAGCACAAAGAACATCTGAACTCTTTGTACTGTGTTATTAAAACCACCATTTACTGCTAATCAAAAAGTTCTGTCTCATGCTGTAGTCTCTACTACAGTGATGCATAATAATAACAATTAGAGGGCAGGTTTGTATTTGGAGAACAAGATTAGACTAAATATACACTCATCAAGCTGGCAGTAATGATGCGTCTCAAACTCCCGCACCCTCCTTTCTTGAGTGGGGCTTACAAAGCTATTTTGCATGCTTGTTGTCCTAAGAGAGATTAGCAGAATAATGATGTTACAGATTTGCACTTGAACTAAAGTTCTTCACTTCAGTCACTGCTGAGTTTGAAGACAGGTTACAAAGTAGCGGAAGTTCGGAACAAAAGACCACACCCGAAATTCTTCCAAACAATTAATTTTAGGGCCTCCACATCAATCAATCAAGAATCAAGAATCACGAATACTTTATTCATCCCAAAGGAAATTGTTTAAATGAGCAAATTAAAATGGTCCCAAATACTTCCTGTTCCAGTCATTTATGTTGAAAGTTAAGATGTATTTATTTCTACCAGGTTCCTCATAGTTCCATAGTTCCATAGTTCCAATGTTAATTTGATGTTTTGTGACATCTTGCCAAAATTTCATTTGCATTTCTGAACCTTAGGATTTTACCTTGCACTTACATCTATCTCATCTGATTCTCTCTCGATCCTTCCACAGTGAATAAACTGGAATATTTTCCTTGTTGAGGACCTGTTTTATGTGGTGTTTTTAAGGTATATATTTGGACCAGAAGTGGAATTGTGATCATATATAAATATTTTCTTAGAATCATCACTGCTGGTTATGGTTTCAAAAAATGCAAAACAGCTTGAAAATACCTTAAGGAGATGGCCTACACATGAAAGTGACTATTCTGTCATTATGACATAATTCCTCTGCATTGAACCCATTCCCCAAGTGAAGCAGCAGGCAGCCAGGAACACAGCACCTGGGGAGCAGTGTGTGGGGACAGTACCTTGCTCAATGGTACCTCAGAGATGCTTAGCAGTCTTGGGAATTGAACAAATGACTTCCAGAGTGCAGGGCAAACTCCCTAACCACTAGGCTACCAGCTGCACTCAGTGTTATCACATGAATTTTGCAAGGGAATGGATTATCAGCACATTCAGTTCAATGCTACACCCTTAAAAACAAAAATGTGCTCAAAATCATTCTATTGTAGTGATCCCACTGGAGTGTGAGAGGTCATCCACAATGCTGGTGGCTTTGAATGGTGCAGTGTGTGATGTAAATGTGATAGAGGGCAGAAAGACCCCCATAACCTTAGCTGTGCTCACTATTCTCTGTCGGGTCTAAATAGAAGAATTACCGTATCAAGCTGCGATGCAATTACAGAGTATACTTTTTCTAGTCCCTCTATTGAATGTGTTGAGGATTCGGGGGAGGGGCGCCCTCCTCAGTCTCCACTGGAAGTAGAGATGCTGTTGATCCTTCTTGTTGATAGAGCGTGTGAGATTCTCTGTAATGTGAACAGGTTGTTGGTTCTGCACCAGTCTGTTAGCCATTGCACCTCCTCTCTGTAAACAAAGACTACACAAGTCGTAAACAAGTGCAGACAGGATGGAAATGTAAGAGGGAGTGTAAGAGAAACATAAGAGGAACAGTACAATACTTTTCAGGACAAGACAACGTACATTGCAGCTGGAGCTGTCACAGGACTAGGCGAATGAATACTGTATTAAGACTTTTTGAATTCTAGCAGCAGAGTAGTTAAAAAAAATGCAAAGATTGAGGAAGACATCAAGAAATAATTGTGTATAGATAGTAGGGTCTGGTGGTGATAGACATGTCAACTGGTTGTTCTTATACATCTGTGAGCAAAGATTTGGTATGAAACTGATGCTACACTTTTGCACCAAAGTGTTAAACTCAGGAAACTGCTGTGGAAACTGCACTCCACCACTGTAGGTAGAATCCTCAGTCTTGTGTTTGTTTTAACTACAGTATATTTTGTATATCCTTATTTTATTATTCATTCAGTTTAACAAATTCACCATACTGCAGACTATACTAAATAGTGAATGAAACTATGACATTGTGCGACTCTTAAGGTTTCCCACTTCAATTATAACAGATTTCTCTTATCTATAGTTGGGCCAAGAGAGACTGACTTTTGTCTGTAACAGATTAGCTTGGCTTGTATAAGTGAGGTTTATTTCCTGGAAGAATGCAGTTTAAACTGTTAATTGTAAACTGGATATTGCTCTCCTGTTGGCCACTTGCTCCTTGACATAACTGTATCTTGATTTCTTGACTTAACCAAGTACCATTCTGAAGCTCAGGACCTGGCCATAAATTGAACCTGGATCTTATACAATCCAGGATTTTTCATGAATGAAATACCATAATGATAATTTAATTAAATACCTGACAATAATTTATTGAAGATTACATAAATAAAGGTAGGATTATCAAAGTCAGGGTTGTTAAAGAATCTAAACATAGCCTAAAACACATCTGTCTAGTATGGGTACAGTATCGGTGAGGTGCAGGTGGTAAACTGAAAAAACGATTATAGGAAGAAGTCCCCGTATAATAAATCTCCTCAAGTAGCCACTTGCTTGAAGCGATGTTGTTCACCTTTGGGGGCCTACTCACGTGGCTCCATTCGAGTGGGTCTCCACATGAAGCTCTGTTTTGAGCCTGTGCTCAATGAACCTGTTACTTCCTTTCCTCTGTCTGCCTCTAAGATATATTCAGCATCTATTGCAGCAGACCTCAAACAGCTCTGTTATGGACTATGCACTCCTTCTAGTAAAACTGCTTCTAAGCCTCCTAGTTTTCTGAGATTTTGACAATTAAGACCATGAAAATATGTAATTATGTCATGTTTTTACATTCTGTTATAACATTTTATTTTGTTATTTTTTTATAGCATTGGATGATTCAAACTTATATTACAGTAAACACATCATCCAATTATTAATATACTGCTTTATTTTAAACCTGAAAATGTGAACTGTCACGGCTGCACTTCCAATGCCATACCTCTGGCTGTCCTAGTATCTGGAATACTGAGCCTGGGCTCCCCCCTACCTATTCCCCTTTTGGTTTCTCCCATAACATGGATTAGTTTCACCTGCCTCTTGTTTCCTTGTTCCTTCCTAAGCCCAGTGCGACCCGGAAATCGTTTGCCCATTCACCGTTGTGTCTACACTGGTTTTGTCTCTCTGTGTTTCACAGATTTGAGCCCTTTTTTATGAACACAACTGGCTCACATTAGCCTTACCTGAGGACATGGTTCGAGACAATGCAATGATACCCATATGATCACTGGTTGTTACACCTCCTTCAATAGCATATGCAATAACATTGAGCTGCTAGAAGTCTGAATGGTGTCAGCTGTCTCTGAGTGGCCAGAACCATGTTTGGTAGAAAATAAACATGACACCTATTGTTCTTGAAGCATTCATCAAACTAAAACCCCCATCATTACTGCCATACCTAAGACGCCCCATCCTACGTACTAGTTCATAGTGGAGGGGGATGCCTCAGAGGCTGAAGGGGCAGTTCTATTGACCACTGGAACCATGAGTATATCCAGCAGGCAAAATGCCTCAATTCATGTCAGGCCCAGGGGTCATTGTTTTTCACTTGTTAGTTCAAAGAACGGTAAGGTCAATGCCTTATCACATAGGAATGCCTTGGTGGCAAACCAAACAGAGCCTGAGCCCAATCTGTCATCATCCATGCTGGTAGCAACAGTCATGAAGCCAGGAAGCTAAGTATAACCTGGTGGCCCATGGCTGTCCCTTAGATCGGCATTATGTGCCAGAGCACCTGTGAGGTTTGTACATGAAGGCCTTCTCTTGTGGGTTATCCCCTTAGAGACTGTCTTTCTCTTTCTCTCCAGGTCAACCAGAGGAAGATGGGTTCCCCTTTTGAGTATTATTTCCTACTGAGGTTTCTTCTTCCGGCTCCAGGAGTTTTTCCTCATCTTTGTCGGGAAAGAAAAACTGGAACATGCAGCACCTACATTGTACTCACCTTTGTGATAAGACTATCTGGTGAGGTTTAGTTGAGTGAAAATTACTTTCTTTAGGAAAAAAATGTTTCGTGGTAGTCCTGTGCACCTCAGCTGATAACACTGCATGGATGAAATAAGCCCTACTGATAGATTCAGTCTTTCCATCTGGACAAGAGGAGAGTATTTTAAGGTCAATGGCTTTACTAACAGTTTCTTTCTTCTATGGGTCACCCAGTCAAACAGCTTGGGCTTATCTTCACACTGCTAGGCCTTTTTAATTATACAGTGAACATACTGAACCCAGATTTTGTTGTGGATCACATGACAGCTGGTATTTGTCAAGGCTAATAACAATAGAACAAAGGCAATTTGTTGCACAAATCATCTGGAGTATTGTTCAGAGACATTTCGTGATCTGACACAAGAAACACAACTAATAATTTGCTGTCAATCTGACTCCTTAAAGAAATATTCATTTTTTCCAAAAAAAGGGAATTTAATAGTTTTGAGAGTCCAAGTTTTGCAAAAAGGGCATTTCATAACAAAAACATTGTACAAATTACCTCCCAAAGCCACAAGAGGATGCAAAATACAGTGATCTTACCATTGCAGAAGGCCTGCATCTGGCAATTAAAATGTTATTTGTTGTTACATTATGTTCTCCAGCCCCACTGGTTTGACAGAGTTCATGCACTAGAATGCACAGGTTCAAGAGGTTCTGAAATAAATAGGCTTGTGCAGTGAGTAGACCCCTGAGAACACCAGCACGACCAACAGGTTATAATAAAACGATAAAGATGGAGCTGATTTACTTCTAGCCCAAGCTGCAGATTCACAACAGCCTGTCTGTTGTGGCCCTTTTTCCCAAATACACTGATTTATTATATAGTGAATTACCCTCTAGATTCACTCTCCGTTTAGTCAGACCTTTTAATGCCCACGGTGTGTGCTCAGTTCTAGTAGAGGCCAGTCTGACCGGCTATTTAAACCATTGTATAAATATTTCTGCAAAGACAAAAACTTGAACTTGTACATTGCTGTTATACACAGTTATAATTTGAGCCATTGAGAGGTGTCACTAGGTACAGTATTTAATTATTTTGTTACTCTTTAAATCCAGTATCATGACCAGCTGTCACTGCCCAGCATGTGTTATGCTTCATTTTACAAACAATAAATTATATTATAATTGTATAATATTTATTATATGATATATCATTACATAATTATATTACAGTTTTATAGTAAATAATTATTCGCCAAGCAATATATGTTTGGTACATTATTGTGCACATTATTCCAATATATTTATGTGTGATATGTATACATGCATATCAAGAATTTTAGGGCCCTGGCTGAGCCATTCATATTTTATTGCCAAAGCTATCTGTTTTATATACTCTACACCACTAATGCTGTGATTAAATATTCATGCAAGGTAGATGAAGGAGAGATCAAACTTCAGTGACTGAAACTGCTCTGTATGGTGTGCGTTTTTCTGTTCTGTGGAGTTCAAGGTAGGTTTATAAGCATCCCCAAACACTTCATGCTGTTCAGCTTCAGAGGGAAAAGAAAGGACAGTATAGACACAAACACCCTGGCTTGAATGACGGACTGGGCGCACATCCACACACTGCCAGGGCTGAAAGCAAGCGAGAAAAGTTGCTTCCAGATGACAGACGGAAAGGAAGCGGACACACACCTCTAACACAAACAAATAAATGCGTGGCCACGTTGACCCAAGGCTTCTGAGTTACATGACAACAGCACAGTCCAACGCATAGCCCGTCCACACACACACTCATACCATTTCCCTTTTACTCTTTCTGACACCTCTCTGACAGAGGTCACTACGACAATATGTGACTGGCAGCTGCAAGGCTGTGTCAGGATGGTATTGCATCAGGGGTCAGGGGGTGAAGCTCCGTCTCCTTTGACAACAAGACATGGTCTTAGTCACCCAGGCAGCCTTCACAACACAGCATGCTGACGACCGAGGCCTCAGCAGCCCTGATGGAAGAAGAGACTTTGGGGAGAAAAACTGAGAAAATTTGGCGTAGAGTGTTGATATTTGCTTTTCTTTGGAGAGATGGTCATTCTGATGACATGTGGCTTTTGGGCAAGAGGTCAAATAAGGGTTGAGGTCACAAACAGGCCAAGGGCCAGAGCTGAGCATTGCATAGGCTAAGGTTGTTTTTATTCTCTGTTTTATCACCACTCCAAAATTCTCAAAATTTTGCAAACACTGGTAAATTATAGTAAATAAAAGAAGAATTTAAATAGGGCTACTGTACAAATCTCTAAATTTCTCTCATTTTCCAATGCAATTCATCATGATTAGTTTATTCTACAGAGCCAAAAAACACTGATCAGACATAATATTAAAACCATAACATACACTGATCAGACATAACAATAAAACCATAGCATACACCATTAGACATAACATTAGAACACTGTCCTGCACTGTCCACTACAACATTGACAAAGCCGCTAGACTATCACTCTTTACAAAGATTGTTGGTTTGTGAGGGGTTATTTGGTGAGTTTTAGTCTTAGGATGTCACTTTAAAGCCTTTTTGGGGTATTTGATGAGCTCATAATTTAAAAGATTATGTGATATCTTGAGAAAAATGCATGGAGGACAAAATCTTTAAAATGATATCTTTAAAACTGATTAACCACAGAGCCTGATTGGGAGAAGGAAATGGCTTAGACCTTGGGCTTGTCTAGATGTTAATGGCAAACTAATGACGACATGTCCTCAAAGGTCTCTTGACAGATGATTGGTCTTTTAGTACAGATGAAGGCAGGGAGAATAAAAAAATAGAAAATGAATGAGACTAAATGAGGACGGGCTTGATTGTCATTTCCTTCAGAACCATAAATCACTGGCTTAGATGCATCGGAAATGACTTTTTTTTTTGCCTTCACCTGATGGTTAATGACACAACAAACAAATTAAATGTGTTCAAATGTTTTAATTGTATTTGATGTGTTGGTTTAGATTTCTGTTTTATTTTGGAGAGGATGGACCTCTACTTCTCCATTGACCAGTTGTCTCTGCAGCACACAAAGAAACTTCAACCTGAGTTTGAATGGAATGGAATCAGACTGATTCCATGCTGGTTTCAGGCAAGTGAAAGATATAAGTGGCAGCTCTTTATCCCTAACCTGACTTCCCATCAGGTATCACTCTGTTCACTTGTGTCTTCTTCGTTGCACTGGCTTTTATCTGTGAGGTATTGTTGAATACTAGGTTGGGCTTGTGTCTGAAGCTTTTATACTCTGATACTATCAGGAGTAACCCCATCTGAACCCTAGGTGTGTTTTATAGCTACTGATTGTGAATTACTCAGTAAATAATATAAAACTAATGAAAAATAATGAAATGTAGGCCCACATAAGGGTCTTAGGGATTAAACACAACAAGACCTTATTCAGTAAATGACTACTGCAGATAGCACATCAGACTGTTAGGACTGCCCTGTAATATCCATGCATTGATTCTGGGTCACGGCTGGGCCATTATGTGATTTGCTAAAACAAATGGCACGCTTGTGAAAGACATCTGCGTGCTCTCAATGGGAAGTCTGTTCCTCACTGCTGTGAATCCAATAAGGTCAAGTCTATTGTCCTAAAATAGTCTGGTCTATTGATCAGCTGTAATACCAACAGTCTGTTAAGTCCAGGTGATTATTATTTGCTTACTTATGGAACACATAAGTGAAGGGCACAATTGGCCTTGTGAGTAATATCATGTATTCTCATTGCACTTTATTTATTCCTTTAATATTTATACTATTTCTTTAGCATTAACTTTTAGCTCTGTACACCTCATCCACAACATGGCTCACTTTTTAGTAAATTTAGATTTGGCTCCATATCATATTTTATGTTAAACCACTCTCAATGACGAATACAATTAATAAATATGAATCCGTATGAATTACAATTCTTAATTTTACTAAAAAATGTGTTGAATTTCCCTTTTATTGCTGATCTTCATGGCCACTAATTGTCTTAAGCCTTGCATGAACACAGAGACAGGTACAGATAAACAGACCAGGATGCACATTAGAAAAACTCAAACATAAAATGTTTTAAAATTGTAATGTCTGTTGTTTCTGTCTTTCTCTTGGGTCGGTGATACTTTAGGATGATGATCTTCCACACTTGTTCTGTAGAACCATTGCTAAAGTTAGTAGGCCAGTGTAAAAGTGTAAAAGTGGGCTATATGGCAAAAAAGTAAAAATATATAATCACAGTTCTCATCATACATGATTTGTAGGATCAAATAGGTGAAAACAGGTAAAAAGCTGTGAGTTCAATGATTTTTTGGTAAACTTTCTTGGAAGGAACGGCAAGCAGGAAATAATCAAACAGGAAAAAATAGAATAAAATTCATCAGTAATTTTGCAACCTGTGGGATGCGGCAAACATGTATACACAAAATATAGACATTTAACCATGTCTATATTTTGGTTCGAGTTCACTTATTGCTCTTGCAAAATGCATTACTGATACTACTCACATACCAGCTAGTTATGTTCAACATTTTTACATTTTTTGGACAAGTCAATGTAAAACATCTGTTTTTAATCATTTTGTATAAATAGCTGCACACAGAACATTTTCAGATTTTTTTTGATGTTCAAATTTTTTAGGGGTGATTGTACAGTCAAGCTACATTTAAGAAGCTACAATGGGTTGGTTCAGTCTTACATGCAGGCAGTTGGTGTGAGGGAGGACGATGCAGAGGATAGAAGGAAATGGAGACAGTTGATCTGCTGCAGCAATCGGGAGCGGCCGAATGTAGAAGAAGAAGATGAAGAACGGTTGGTTCAATCTTCTCGTGGGGCATGGAAATTGCTGTGGTCGGCTGTGTGGGCTTAGAGTTACGAAAGGTTTGAGAACCCTGGAAATAGATACATGCATAGTCAAGTCAGCCAATCGGGGACTTAATATGCAGTTTATACAATAGCTGTTGTTCACAGACTCCATATAATACGTCTAAATCTGTCTCACTTATGACACAAGCAGTTGCTCAGTGTGCTACAAATATAGAAAATACCAATGATAGAGTCAGAAATCATACAATTATGTAATTTCCCACAAAAACAATCAAATTGCCCCTCATGCCCCTCATACTCTTTGAAATATATAGTGCAAAGTTGTGTTAACTCTCAACAAATGCATAAACACCTGATTTCATGGGATATCACATTATACAGAAATGCAGTCCAGGAATGCTGTTTTGCAGTGCTGTGAATATGGAGACATCGAGCAGGCCATGACCATATGTATCGCTCCTAATGTTATGTCATCAAAAGAAGGGTTGTTTCCATGACAACTGCTTGGACATGGGAATGCTGAAGGGGTTGCAAAGCTGTGGTGGTCTCTTAAGGGTCAAGGGCTCAGAAATCCAGGCTATGCCGCTGCCCCCCTCAGCAAGGCATTTTCCTGCTAAGACATGTCAACTGCCTTTCTTCTGTAATAATAAACCGCAGATTTTGACTACACTGCGAGATCCCTCTTTCTCACCTTAGTCTAGACCTTTCTCACTTTGAAAAAAAAATTGTGCTCAAGTCGAGCTCTTCCTGAGTGAACGAAATGACCTTAAGTATCTTTTAAAAGCTATTTCAGGGCTTTTTGAAAATCTAAATTACTGCTTTCTCTGGTTGGTCACTCAAGGGAATAAAGTTAAATTGTGGTATCGGTGGTGGCCAAGCTCCATCGTTGACATAGAAAGATCAGATCAATCAGCCTCTGTTGCACACAGGCTGAGCCATTACCAGTGGGGGGAGAGAGAGAGAGAGAGAATTTAAAAAATGCGAATAGAAAGATATAGAAAGGAGAGAAGCAGAGAGTCTTGGAGACACAGATTGATGAAAGAAATAGGATGAAAGAAATCAACTTTGCAGTTTTATTATTAGCCTGAATGTTTTTCAAACCTGTAAATGAAAAAGTTTTTCACAATTCCATTGATTTTTGTAATGTGTACGTAATATATTGGTTGAGATAAACAGTCATTCAGAATGGTTTGAGCTGAAATGAGTAAGCTTTTAGAGGCATTAAACGCTTCGGGTGTCTGGTTCCCATCGCCACCACTGGTTCCTATGTGGTAGGTTACTCTAGAACAGAACATCAAACCCATACCATCCATTGAAGCGTGTGTTCAGAAGACTCTCAGGTGGATTTTATCTACTCATCAGAAACTTCTGCACAGACTTGTGGTGTCTATATCAGCTTGATCCCCACAATGATATTAAAGCTAAAGAGAGATTAACCAAATGGGAACATAGGGTTTCATGGAGCTGTTTTCAAGAACATTCGGATTGGGGGACATAGGGCCTGGAGAATTACACATGAGCCTGGACATTTCAGTGAGAAAATGACCCCAGTAAAACATCCCACACTCCCCTCATAAGACAAGTTATCAATTGGATATAGATCAGTATATTGTTTTCTATACAAAGCATAAAATGGACAAAATGGACATTTTATGCAAAAAAGGCCTGTATCACATAGCCAAAATGGTAAAAGAAGATTTGAGGCCTGATGTGTTCTGTCCTTTTGTCCAAACTTTGGACACCAAACATATTTACATTGATGGGTTGTATTTGACGTAAGAGGAATACTGTTTACGTTTGTTTTTTTTGGCAAACTTTATCTTTAAGAGAGAAAGGAGAGAGACAGAGTAAGATAGTAGGAAAGAGACTCAGGATGTGTTTAAGAGAGAGCGCTGTGTCTGTGTGTGTGTGTGTGTGTGTGTGTGTGTGTGCAGAAGGGTCGTGCTTTAATCATAGACTCTGACTGCTGAGACGCAGAGCCACTGTGTGGGTTATTGAGAGATAATGGCCTGTAGATAAAGCGCAGGAAGAGTAAGGCGTAGATGGAATTCTGCGAATAAATGATGCAAAGATGTGAATTTCTGACTTTAAAATTGGGCTGTGCAAGACAAGCGCAAAGCAAACCGGTGATATATGGAGATGAGTTTTGCCTCTGAAAACCAGCTAAGGTGTTTTACATTCATTCATGAATAATAGCACGACACAGCCAGGTGTACACATCATTTACGATGACAAAAAAAATGCATGCGTTACATTCATGCACAATGAAGTCTTAAGACAAGTGAACAGACAAAATATAGAAAATAATTCACACAAGTATATAGCTTTTAATTGAGCTATAGAACTTATTATATTGTAAATACTTTGTCATTCACAATAATCGTAACTTCAATAAAACTGTGAACTTACAGACAATAGTAAAACTCAAGTTGAACTTACTATTCACAGGGTGCAATAGCTTTTCTCTGAGAAAGTATTTTGGCAACAATACAAAAGCAGGCATTTTAAAAATACATTCTGTCAAACTGAGTTTGAAGTTATTTAAACTTCAAATGAGCAACAGTTCAGGAAAAAACACATTTACACAGTTTCCCCAACCCCAACATGTAGCCGATCAGCCAAGATAAAATGGTTATCTAAGAATCAGTGGCGAACCATGACAGTTAGAGCTAGGGCTTCAGTGCTAGGGCTTCAGGTCATAAATATTAAAGCATGGTAAGACAAACAATGAAAAAACATGTTTCTGTGGCAATACTAATTTCTGCCATCTTCACATGGAATTCAATCAGCTAAGGTAAAGGCCGCCTGGGTAAAACGTGGACATTGTGAGCTTGTAATAAATGTTCCAGGTTTTCTCTGAAGCTAATACTAGACATTAAAATAATTATATGAAGCATTTCTGGAGTGAGTCCTGGCATACAGTGCCACTGTTCATGGGCAGGGATGGACTTGCGGGGCTTAAGCTTCAAATAGTATATCAACAAAGATGCATACAGTCAAAAATATATAAATATGTAAAAATTAAATAACTTGCTTGACTTGATAAGGAAAACTTGAACTTTGGCTAAATCATCACTTTAAGGGTGTGTTCAGATCTGACATATTTACTTTGAGTAAAATGTACTCTGATGCAATTGCTCCGTTATTGTGGTTTGATGCGAAAACTACTACAAAGAAAACAAGTTCACCAGGCACTCTCCACAGGCAGTAGAACGTGTTGTACCAAAGGGCGACTTTGGCTTTGGTTACAGGACATTTTTTTTTTAAAATTATTGCCTTTATTTTGCTGCAAAGCTTGTTGTTACTTCTCTTCACAAAAAAAGAAAATATATATCTATATATATATTTGGGCCAAAACTACAGTATACAGCTTTTTTTGGGTTGGGGTATATTTCCTTCACATGCGTGTTTTCACAGATTTGACTGATTTGTCCTAAGCTGGTCTATGACAGAAGCACATCGTCCCCACTGTTCTCTCACCACCATGTGGCACCTATCAGACAGGCTTGTCCAATCAGGGCTTGGGCTGATGGAGGTGTGGTAAGTGGCGATTTATTGGCAGTGTGTGGAGCGGAGAGTTTTCAGCTAGTTATGGTTAAACGGGCCTGCAGTGATCGATAAGAAGCTGAGGCCTGCGGAGAGGAGGAGAGCAGCCACATCACAATCACTGAAGAAAACACAAGCTAACTTCACAAGCATGCACACACATACACACACACACACGCAAACAATATCACGCATAGAGACATACTCACATACTCAGTCCCACACAAAAAAACAAGAACATACACCGAGGTTCACCTCACTCAGAAACACACACTGACAAATACTCTAGAGAGAGAACATTCGCACACACATGCACAAATTCACACACTCAGATAGCGCCATAGAAAGAACACTCAGCTCTGTGGACACACCAACACACACTGACACACAAACAGATGCACTCCTGTTTCCTAGAAGCTCAGAGACCCCTAAATAGAGTTAGCCTTGCTGTGGGCAGTATTCTGCTCAGCTCTGAATGAAGTAGTCTCTTCCATCAGCTATAAACACACTCCAAACAGCCATTTATTCACTTCCTGAAAAACACAGCTCACTTCTAAGGCCGAATCTAGAAGCCTGCAAAAGATTTGCTGGGAAAACCATTGCTTCTCCAGAATGAGTGAAAGACGTATGAAGGAAGGAAGTGCTTTAAAACAAAGGTAATGATTTTGTCTCATCCAGAGGCTGTTAAATCTTGACCTGGAGACGATCATGGAGATTGCAGGCAATCACCTTGTACAAAAGCAGCAGCTGCAAAACTGATACACAGTGGAACCGGGCCCTGCTTGACAGTCTGTATCCGCGGTTAGCCAGGATAAAGGTCCGATATGAAATCAAAAAGGGTTCTAAACATGAAAAACTACTTTGGTCATTACAAGAACTCAGGGTTTTTCACAGCACCTTTTCAAAAAAGTCTAATTGATTGGTTGCTCCATGAACTGGAACCATAAGAACTAAAACCATAAGAACTGAAACCATGACATTTTGAAATATTTGGGACATCCCAATGCTTTTCTATAAAACATAAATGTAAAATAAATAATGTTACAGGAGTAACCATTTTAAATGATTCCACATTCACTACTGTAAATTATAGCCACATTCATTATCTACCATATGCTAGCAATGTTGGTAGCTAATTTGCCAGCTAGTAACATCAGTTGACTAACCAGCTTGCAATATTTCTAGCATTTACTTGCTAGTCAGCTAGGTTAAATCACTGGGCTTACTTTATGAAACAGACATCCACGCAGAGCTACCAGCGTGCTTATATATTCTTATATGTGTGTGAAACCAGTTTATTTTTACACTTTCACTCATAGTCTAGGTAGAAAAATCACAAAAAATATCCAGTGTTTTTATTTATGAATTTTAAAAAAGGACAATTCAGGTAACTATTATACTATAATAAACTATGGTAAAGATACAATTGGATACTAAGTGACTTTATAAACTGTCTTTAAAAATCATACAGTAAGGTGAGTGAAGCTATGGTAAACCGGAACACTCATAAAGAAACTGGTCAAAAATAGGCAGATTCTGTAATAATTTCATTTGTCCTTCACTCTTCTTCCTCCAGTCTTCCTCCTTTCCTTCTTCTCTATTCTCCCTACAGTAATTCTATTTTCTGTCTTATTCCCCATGCACAATTGGTAAAACAAGTTACAGAAGCAATATTTTTAGCATTAGCTCACTAGTCAGCTAAGTTAAATCACCACTTGACAATCACTGCACAAACTCCCATACAGAGCTACCAACTAGATTATATATATTAAATATGTGTGTAAAACCGTTTTTACGCTTTCACTCATAGTCTAGGTAGGAGAATTGCAAAAACACACATTCTGGAACCTAATTTTTGTGTTTTATTGTTTAGAATAATAAATTGGCAAAATCTGCAATACCTACTTTACCTCCTTCATTCTTATTCACCCAGTCTTCATCCTTTCCTCCTTCTCTATTCTCCCTACAGTGATTGTATTTTAAATATGGTAAATGTATGATTAGGCACTCTGTTTGTAGAAAGCATGGTAGTCTGCATCCACGTAGACTGTATGCCTCCAAATCAGCTACTTATCACCTGTTTGTCCCGTGACCTCAGGTCTGAAGGTCTGAAATGAAATTTATGGTGATGTGGATTCAATTGATACTTGCTAGTTTCAGGTTAAGTTTTACACAGCAGTTCTCTCTAAAACTAGGCTGCTATAAACCCGCTATAATGAGCAGCCAGCTCTTTCTTTTAGGTAAAACAGTCTTTCTTTCTGGTCTATTTTAATTCACAGTTGAAAATGGGGACACTCCTCGGGACAGCTCCAGTCGGGGACAGGTCACCAAAACAGTGGACTGTCAACTGAAAATGGGGATGTCTAGTAACCCTATGTAAAAACGGGACTACAAAGAGAATGCACAATTTCTCCTCTGTCTTTCATGCCCTCAGTATACTTGAGATAAGCTATGAATTATTCTCTGAGGTGTTCAAAGTAACGGTTGTGAACTGGTTGTTTTAGTAGCCTCCTCCTGGTGTCATTATTAGTGGTTAAAAAAACAGGAAAATGAGAAAATTATCTTCAGCATTTTAGTAGATCACTTTACTACACTACTGCCATTCATAATCAGCCATAGCAGAGCGTGGCAGAAGCCTAGCTTTCATTACCTGATGAATTTTCTCTATCAAATGCCTCTATGAATGTCTTGATGAAGGTTATGTACGATTAAGGACTTTTGTGGCTGATATGAATTTAAGGGAATAAAAATCCAATATCATTTGCTAAAACAGTATGTAGTCTTGATAAAACAGTATGTAGTGTTATGATATGTAATTCTTGTGCTAAAGGTTAAGTCTGGATAGATTTTACATCATGTTCAATTTAACAAAATGGCATTTTGGGTTCATTTTTTCCAGTTCAGTCTATTGTCAAGCAGGATTCAGAGGTTTCTCTGTATTGTTAGGAGGTCACCATGTCCTTGCAAAATCGCAATGATATATTAAAGAAATCGAGACCTGTGTTGTGACCTCAGATGGCTGATGATCAGACTTTTCCACTGAGGTCATGTTGAAGGATCATGGCTGTCAAGGTTTTTGATGACTAGTTTTCATGACAGGTCATGTGCTGGATTACATCCATCATCAGCATTACCCCATACAAAAGACCTATTAAAATATATCCAATGATTTTGTCTCCATTCTGAAATTCTTCTCCAATTGCTGTTAATGGGCAATTCAGAGTTATCATTTCCAATCTCTGGCTAAAAATCAAAATCAGCCTCTCTTCCTTTCTGGAATATCCCAGTGTACTGGTTTACTCTCAGGGCAATGCACCTGACTGTCATGGTTTGAAGTCCATCATACTCCATGCTGTTTATTTGTTTCCGTAATGTCATAAGAGGGTATCCTGTAACGTCTGTGCAGGATCATGCTAGGCGGCCATTTTATAAAGAGCAGACTTGACAGCTCATTGTTTCGGGTAGAGCTGTGAATGTTTGATAAATGTTCCTGGAACGTTCTAAAGGTCAGAGACAGAAAAGGTTAATAGACAGTTGAGGCTTTTGTGTGTTTATTTGATAATGAAACCTTTGAAACATGGGACAGCACGCCATGACTTCAGTTATAATCAAAATGTCAATAACACATAGAGCGGCAGTAGGTACGTTTGCAGAAATTCAGAAGATCTTATGGTCTTACACCCTTTCTCCTCTCCTACAGTCCTACTTCTCATGCTTCTTATGCTACAGCCCCTTCTAATGCTATTGACTCAATGTTGAAAGCCTGATCTGACCTAGCAAATTCTACAACCCCAAATCAGAAAAAGTTGAGACAGGGTGGAAAATGTGAATAAAAAAATAAAGCAGTAATTCACAAATATCCCTTAACTTTTATTTCATTGCAGACAGTATGAACACAAGATAATTCATGTTTTTTTTGGTCAACATCATTTGATT
>JBBJLS010090030.1:0-22379 GCA_037577275.1 Bryconaethiops microstoma
GTAAATATATGTGTATATATATGTATGTATGTATGGATGTATGTATGTATGTATGTGTGTATGTGTATATAGTGTCTGTGTGTGTCACGTTAGGATTTCTGTAATACAGACACTAGAGATTGCTTCTAAACAAGTCAAAAACTTTTACAAAGTAAATGACTTAAATGTTTTTGTACCGTGTGTTTCAGGCCCTTCAGCACGGCTTCCTAAACTTCGAGACGTTTGACGTGAATGAGTACGAGCATTATGAGGTAAAACTTTATTCCGAACCTCTGTGTTTGCAACATATATTTCAAAAGCACATGCATTAAAATAGTTGTTAATAATGTTTAAAATAATTTGTAAGGATATCATTAACACAGTATTAATGCACTTTAACAGTACAAGTTATAGACCACAGTGAAAATAATAGTTCCATATTAGTGGTCAGTACCAGTAATCATTTTAATTTTTTAGCTTTACAGCTGGAGCAATATATAGATTTAATTATTCAAAGTTGTGAATGTCTTGGTTTTGCAGAAAAATTCTAGTTTATTTAAAATTAATTCATCATGAATTAGCACATCAGTTATATAATAGTAATTGTACAAATGTTATATAATTAAATTTCTTTATATTTTAAAAGGTTTTACCGTTTAAAATGTGGTGTAATCAAGAGTTTTGGTTTAAAACGTTTTTTTGTTCAAGTAGAATTCACTTGGTTTTATGAACAGTGAAGTAATGTTAATGCTCAATGTTAACTTGTACATTAACTACATTTATACATCATTCATTTGTACATTAATAATTCAACAGTTTCAAGTTTCATTAACTGTTACAGACTGAATATCACCATCATAATGCGCTGTTAAACACCTTGATGTTAAGGGCCACAAAAAACAGCCTGCCCAGAAACCGTAGACCTTGAATCATTGCTAACTCATGCAGTCTATAATGATAGAGGGCATAAACCTAAAACCACAGCAGCGCTTTGAAACTGCCAGCCTAGCATCATCTTGGTGCTTCTGTTAACGCTTTTACATTAAAGGGCACAGGCCTAAAACCAGAGAAATCTGCGTGGAACTGATGTTGGGTCTAAAACTGCACGTCTAGTTGTGGATACTGTTGCACCGAACAGATGAACTGTAGGGAGTCTCCACACAAAGCCACTGAGCAGTTTCCAAAGCCCTTACATAACTGCATCCTGTGTTCTGATATGAAGCTTAAGTCCAATGAAAGTCTTGTGTGACCATAAACAATTTAATCAAAAACCTGCATTAGATTTATCTTCGAAACAAACAGTCTGAACACACCTAGCTGGCATATCTTGATCGTCTGTGTGGCAGTCTGACGTCTCGCTTTGAGTTATTACGGTGATGCTGAATGCAGTATTTTCCGCTTAGTGGCTTTACAAGCAGCTTATGTAAGTTTTTACACCTCGTTTCTCTTTTACCTGCTGTGCCCTACCTGCTTTTACTGTTGCCCTGCTTATAAAAGGCTTTGGCAACCTTGTGCAACCCAGCAGGGAACCATATTTAGTTCCAAATGCCACCTTTCATAACACTCTTAACACCTGCTTCTCTTTCTCTGTCTCTCTTTGTCCCCTGTCTAGCGTGTGGAGAACGGGGACTTTAACTGGATCGTCCCCGGCAAGTTCCTGGCTTTCAGCGGGCCACACCCAAAGAGTAAAGTTGAAAATGGTGAGCTGTATACCTTCTGTGTCTCAACCCTGCCTTTATATGCACAATAGTATCTAAGAAAACAAATATGTTGTTGCACTTGTAGATGGTTTTGGCAATTTAACACTGGACAAACAGGATTTCCTAAGTCAGTGTTGTGTGGTCACTTGTTCACCAGTAGATGGAGCTGTTGGTGTAATGAAACACCACATGGACACTGAGTTTAGGAGGTAAACCTCCATTGTGTCTTTATTCACAGGAAATACATACCAAAGGGGTTCTCAGTCATGAGGCGGCCAGATTCTGCTTATTTTTTTTAAATGTATTTATTTATTTTTAAATTCTAACACACCTTTCCAGTAACACAAAGAGCTTGTTTATAAGGTACGTTGAATTCCAGTCAAGTGGGTGCTTATCATTTGAGGTATATACACAGTACACAGTAAAACGAAACGACGTTTCTTCAAGACCATGGTTCAACACAGGAACAAAAACAGAAATGCCACAAGACCACAATTGCAGACAGGACAAAATACACAGAGCGCAAATAGAAAGAGAGAGCAAGAAAAACACATCAGGTGTGTTACATGAAAGAAAGCATAATGGTGAACATGGAGTGGGTTGGCAGGACTGGGATTGGCCGTAAAGGAGCACTCTGCGGGTCTACAGTTACTTCAGCCCATCTGTTTCTGTAATCTGTGTACCTCAGTAGAAACAATGGAGCTGGACACCCATAAGACTACTGCTGTATTATTTGGGTGGTGGACCATTTCCAGAGCAGTGGTGACATTGACGATGGTAGTGACAGTACAAGTGTATCAGCATTGCTGGGAGATATGTCTACCTCATCAGTTTGCCTTGTCTGTGCTTATTTTCTATTGTCAGCAGCCACTGTTTAACTGTCACTGCCGGTTAGACACTTTTGGATTGGTGCAACTAGCTATTCTCAGTGACGCAGAGATATGAAAAGGCTTTTAACATGTGCTTGATTTAACCAGTGCAACACACACTGCAATGTCAGTCTCTACTGTTCTGAGAATGGTCCACCACCATTAGAATATGTGGTCAGTGGATGGTCCTGTTGTGGTCCCTTTTCTTTGATGGCCTACATTCAGTGCCTGTAAACCTTAAAATGTACACTTATGGTAGGTGTTTCTGCACTGGCTCCCAGTTCAGTAAAAAAAAAAAAAGATGTCACTCAGTGGTTTGGGCCCTAAACAAATCTGTGTATAATGCTGGTGGGTCTCTTAGATTAGAGCTGCTCAGCGAGTGGTGAAAAGATATGAAACTAAACCTGGTGAAATGGTGTTCATCCAACTGTAGCTGCTAAAAAAAACTCCTCCACCTTCTTTTAAATATTTACACATCCATCATATTTAATCTTTTTTTTTAATTGACTTTTTATGCCTAGTGTTTTTAGTGCTGTAAAGCACATTGAATGACCCTTGTGTGTGATAATGCACTATATGAATAAACTTGACTAAAGGTGTAAACAAGGTACATGTATCTAATAATCTGGCATCTCTGTGTACCTCTTTGAGACAAATTCATCCCAAACTGCAGATCAAGCAGACTATAAAAAGCTGTGTTCTGTAACAGCAAAAAAGTGTCCTCCAGAAAGTCTGACGCCAGAGTTAAATTTATAGGTGATATTTTTACTGCTCGTTGAGATGACTTGTTTATTTTCTTCCTCTCCTTTCTTATTTGTTCCAGGCTACCCTCTTCACGCCCCTGAGGCTTATTTCCCCTACTTTCGCAAGCACAATGTCACCACCATCATCCGCCTCAATAAGAAGATCTATGACGCCAAGCGCTTCACAGACGCCGGCTTCGACCATTACGACCTGTTCTTCGTGGACGGCAGCACACCCAGCGACATCATCACCCGACGCTTTCTGCACATTTGTGAGAGCACCGATGGAGCCGTGGCTGTCCACTGCAAGGGTGAGTGTGTGTGTGTATTCACACACATTTACACCCTTCCTCTCTGTCTCACTGACCTAGAGTCACTTTTTTTTTTTTTTCTTTCCCCTGATGAATGATAAGTGGTGGTGGTGGTCTAGTGGGTAGGATACTTGCCTCTAGACCAAGAGGTTTGAATCCTACCTTCACTATTCCACCACTGGGTTGCTGAGCAAGACCCTAATCCCAGATTGCTCCAGGGAGTAGTTAGGAAATGTAGTTGGGGAATGGAAGTCGCTTTGGATAAAAGCGTCTGCTAAATGCCGTAAATGTAAATGATATAAAGTTTCAGCCACTTGGTGGCAGTGTTGGCTTAGAGTTAAGAGCCAGATGAACGCTGGTGATGGAATCTAATTAAAATGTTCAGCTGGTGCCCTTAGGGGTTTTAGAGTAATTATGGTGTTGTAGTTGTTCAAATATAATGAAAAAAGTACAGAAATGACAGTCACTTATTGAATTAAATAAAAATTTATGTTTAATTTAACATCTGAATTGACATATTTGAGTAGCCACTTTTTTACTTTGATACCCAAACATTACAAAAAGTAAAGATGTTTTTTCTTTCTGTAAGACAAGGCTCTACACCCAATACCTTTTCATCAAATTCAAGTTATAGTAAAATATCCTTTCATTTACGTACAAATACAATTGAGGATTAAACATTTGGAATGAGCATTCTCTCTCTACATGTTTCTATGAGCTCTGCGTGAGACATTTTATATAATTACATATAAAATTACATATTTTTGTTAGGTTGAGATTGTCCTGTAATGAGCATTTGTGCCTGTATGTAAAACACATTTTGTTATCCGAGTCATCTATGGCCTGAAGTTTTAGACATTATGTTAAACAGCTTAAGTGATTTAAAACTAAATCACTAAAACATCCAGTCAATCAGCCTCCGTTTCTGTCTGCTGGTCAATGGGGGTAATTAAGGAATAGAAACTCTTCAGATTTGGCCAATTAAAATGTAAAATATAATTCCTTCTGCCAAGAAATGTTTATTACATAACACCTTTCTCGAACCTGAGGTCACAATTCCAGTGACTCTGCAAAACAGACAAACAGGCCAGACATTCAAAGCTCTCTCTCTCACTCTCACTCTCACTCTCACGCTCTCTCACGCGCGCACCCTATACACACGCACGCACGCACACGCGCACACACACACACACACACACACACACACACACACACACACACACACACACACACACACAGTGCCTCTGCTGCTCTTACCGCACTGATTAGTACAGGTGGGAGACAAAATCAGTACAATGTTGCATTGCAAGATTTTTTGGCATGATATTACATTGATACAGTGGTGGCAAGTATTAATATTTATGTATTTATTTCATTTAACTGTTTTAAAATGTTTATATACTGTATCTACTCTGATAATATTGCTTCTAAAGACCAGAAGATGGCGCAAGACCTTGTTCTTCTTTTGCTTCGCATCAGTGGAAACTGTAAAGCAAGTCACCCAGTTGGTTGCAGAGACTTCTGCCCATTATACACCATCTGCTTTCGAGTCAAAGAATCACAATAATATGTCTTGGCTCGTATATCATGATCGTATCGTAACATGGACAATTTCCGCCCTTAATGTAAAGTCACCCGGCTCACGGCCCAGTCAAGACTGGCTCCAGATTTTCCCTGCTCTCACCAGTCTCAACACTTGAAACATCACTCACAGCCTAAGCCTTTGGGCCTTTGGCTGTTTGGCCTTGTTCAGACCGTCTGCTCTCATTAGTTTTGTGCAGAACAGATTTGCCACATTTGTAGGGGGTTTTTCTGGATATGTGGCTCAGTTTGAGGATTGTTTTTTCCTCCCACTTGGGGCACAGTATGACAATGCTGGTGATCCATCACATGTTTAGCTTAAACATATAGAGCTGAAGGTTTTAGCTTTATTGCTGTGTGCTACGGTTTCACCTTGTCAGTTAAGATTTGAACTTAAATCTTAGCTCTGTATTTTAAAGGTAGAGCCCATCAGCCGTTTAGCAAACTTTTTCTGCTGCCCAGATCTAGGGCTTTGTTCATATTCCAGCTCTTATTCTAGCTCAACACAGTCATTAAGGAACAGGACACATCAAGATTGAAGATCATAAATGCCACTGCTTCACAAAGTTTTTACCCTCCTGAGTTAGCAGCTCATTACTATGGCAACCATTATGTGAGTATGTGACCAAATGAGACTAAAGTCTGACTGTGTACTGATTGGATTTGGTCACTTGTACCTTGATATCCGAACACTCGAGTCTAAGAATAAGATTTAATCAAAAGCGTTTGGAGCTTTCACACAGGCTGAGCAAATAGGTGTGGAGTGTGTGAAAATCAATAAAAATGAAACCAAATAAATGCTGATTGTTCAATTCATGTTCGTTATTCTATGATTATTAATCAGTATCTTTATTGGGAAAAGTTAAAGGACATCTGTAGAACTTCGTTCCTGTACCATCTTGTAGCGCAAATGCTGTATGTGTGAATGACTAACATAGGAAGCTGTAGTGATGCTCCCATTTAGATCACCTCACATAGAGGTAGTACTTGTGAAACAGGCGTCAGTGACTATCATTTTCCATAACAAACCTTTTGGTTCCGAACACACATTTTACTGTTTTCGTTCTTATCCTGTTTGCAGCGGGTTTAGGCAGAACAGGTACTCTGATCGGCTGCTACTTGATGAAACACTACCGGTTCACTGCAGCTGAAGCCATCGCCTGGATTCGTGTCTGCAGACCCGGCTCGGTCATCGGCCCCCAGCAACACTTTCTGGAAGAGTGAGTACATTCGACAATTACATCGGTCGGAGTGTAACGATTCACCCTTTTGACTTTTGATATTTGTGAATCGTTCAAGCAGAATAAAAATCACATCTAACTGAAGTCCTAAACCAGTGAAGAAACGGGTGTAGATGATTCCAGATGATCAGGCGATGATCAGTATACTGGCGGTTGTGAATGCTGGGTGGCTGGCACCTTGTGTCTTCAGTCACTTCGCAGTAAAACCATTGTTCACATTTCTTTAATTTAATCTGCTCAGTATGCCAAAGATAGTTGGACAGGCATAAAATAGTATTTTTGCACAAACATTAGAAACAGTTGCTAAATGGCTCAACACTGTGCATTGGTGGTAACCCTCATTTACAGTGAAGCTTTAGCATTTACAGTGTATAAAGGGTCTGAAAGTATTATAGTGGAATTTAATCAACTTAAAACATAACCAACCAACCAACTTACCAGAGATCTGAAAGGTGGAAGCATGAAGTTAGCACAGTGGGGTTCAATAGTTTTACAGTGGTCAGTTTTAGAAATCCAGTGAACAGCAGTTGAATTGTTGATGTAAGAATAAAACCTTTCTATCTCCAAAACAGTAACAGTATAGAAGTAAATTTAGTTTATTTTTAAAAAATTCTGAATATCACTAAAGTGTGTTTTCATAGTGTTTGTATTTGTTGTTTTTTTTAAATAAATGTGGTGCTACTGTGAACCTTTGTGATCGTGTTGACACATCACTCACCCGTATTACCCATAAACCCCAGACCTGTGGGAGGAAGACCTTCAGTCACGTTGTTCTTGGAGGAGTTTGTGTTCTCTGGAAACTTTGGGGGGGGAAAACCAACCGCTGCATTTTTCTTTGCTCTTAATCTTTTATCTTCTCCTGAAAATGGCTATTCAGTGTTTTGGCGTTTGGTTCTGCTGCTTATAGGAAAAGCTGTTGTGTAAGTGTGTGAAAACACACTCTTCTGTGTATGAGAGCGGGAAGCTCGATCAGATAGTGGGTTAGATATGGTGGTGACAGCTTATCTGGGAGTTTGGAGGAGTTCTGGCTGAACACTTACTTTTTGTGCGTGTGTGCCTGATGCATACTGGGCCCTGATCCAATACGTCTGGCTCAGCAAAGCCTGACTCTATGAAACATTTTCGATTGTGAGAGCAGAGCGTGACAGTCAGGCCATGGTCAGATTCTGTCACTGCTGAGTTAAAGCAGGCCGCTCTGTGTCCCCCACGCTGAAGTGTTGTGCTGCATTGTCTTTAGATTGTGGAGCGTTCCATCCTTCCATACAGTCAGAAGGCGCTTATAGCAGAGAGGTGAATGTTATCTAGCAGCATACTTGGCATGTGTGGCGGGTGAGATGAGGGAAAGAGTGCATGACTTTAGAATGTGTTTAAACATAACCACAATCTCTCGCTCTCTCTCTCTCGCGCTCTCTCTCTCGCACTCTCTCTCTCTCTCTCTCTCTCTTGCATGTCTTTCTTTGTTTTTGATATATCTGTATTTCTTTTTTTTGGTCTTCTATCTTTTTTTTATCCTTCAGTCTTCCTGTCTTTCTTCCCAGCTCTCATCTTTATTACTCCTGTATTAGTCCTGTATTTGTTGTTATTGTTATAGTAATACCATGTGTGTGTGTGTGGGGGGGGGACCTTGTATTTGTCATTACGGCTGTAGTAATACCAAATATTTGTGTGTGTGTGTAGGAAGCAGGCAAGTCTCTGGGCCCAGGGTGAAGTGTATCGCTCCCAGCAGCAGAAGGTGTGTGTGTATGAAGAGCGCAGCGTAGGTGTGCCTCACCTCATCTCCAGCTTGAATGATCTGACCATCAGCACCAGCATCTTTAAATCCAGCAGCCTGGACCGGGTGGAGGAGGTCAGTTCTCTCTAACAACAAATGCCCACCGCTACATCTTTTCTGTTCAAAATATTATTCTACAGGTTACCGGCTCAATGTGCAATACAGACACACAAATTGACAGTGTTCAGTCTCTCTTACGGGGAGAACTAGTGATTATTGGCTTTGTAATTTATTATATGACACTTTTATAAACAAAAGAAACACATTAGGTCATTCTAGACTGACCCATAAAGGAAGTCATTGTCATGTATGTTATTAAAGTTTCATTATGTGTCTGCAGTGTCCTCATGTTCAGCTAATATTCATTTTTTTTTCCTGGGCATTTCATGTTGAACCAAGTTGAAAGAGTTCTTACATTATGAAAATCATACTGTGTGTGCGCGCCTTTTTTTTTTATTTTAATTTTTTTAAACAGAATAACGACTACCATGAGAATGGTCTCGGCATGACTCAAGGAGACAAACTGCGTGCCTTAAAGGTCCGGAGGCAGCCAAGATCAGCAACCACAGGAGCTCTGAGGTAAGAGCTTTCTCCTGAGACAGTGCAATAAGATACAATAGAGTAGAATAGAATTTTGAATAGTCAAAATAGAATCATTTGACTAATATACAACATAAGCAATATTAATGCAACAGTATACAGTGGAGAATATGTGCAAACTGTCATTGTACAAATGGTGAATGGTCGTGTAATTTATAGTTTAAAAAAGGTCCAGAAGGCATTATGATATGGGTAGTATTACGGTATGGGGCGTTAAGGTATGAAGAGTGCCGTAGTATGGGAAGTGCTATTGAGTGAATGTGAGGCATGTCCTGGTTGAGGAGCCCTATGGCCTGAGGATTCCAGCTCTTCTTGAGCTGCTCAGTCCTCGCCATAGGGCTGTGAAACCGTTCAGCAGGTGGAACAGATAGTTGCTGGGGTGGACGAGGCCTTAATGATCCGGATTGCTGTGCCCTAACAGCGTCTGATGTAGATGTTCTGCACTGAGTGCATGCTCTTGGACAGGATGCTCTTGGCAGCAGCCGTTTAGAAGGTTTTAGAATCACAGGCGACATCCTAAACATCCCAAGCCATCTCAAATGGTAAAGTCACTGCCGCGCCTTTGTGACCGGAGTGTTTGTGTGTTGTGAATTGAGGCGTTACTTCTACAGTCAAACTCAAGAGGCTTTTCCGACTTAATGTGGCGCATTAACCTCACAGGACTGAGGTGGCTGCAGTTTTTAGAACGTTGTGGCAGTTCCTCACCACCCAGCTGCGTGAACTGAGAGACGGAGCCGGGTGCTCATGGCTATTTTCTTTAAAGAAATTATATGTAAACATTAGTAGATTAGTAGAGCCATGATGGTTTCTTCTTTCTTCTCTGCTCCTCCCCCAACTGCAGCTGGCTGTTGCCAAATTAAAGTGTAAATTGACCATTCTGTCATAGGTGAACACACCACAGCACACAGTGTGAAGAGCACATTTACATTTATGGCATTTAGCAGACGCTTTTATCCAAAGCGACTTTCATTCCCTAACTACAGGGGACAGTCTCCCTGGAGCAACTTGGGGTTAAGGGTCTTGCTCAGGAACCCAGTGGTGGTGCTGAAGGTAGGATTCAAACCCATGACCTCTTGTTCCAAAGGCAGGTGTCCTACCCACTAGGCCACCACCACGAAATTCTTCTCTGTATTTAACCCATTCTCCAAGTGAAGCAGGAACACAGCGTGTGGTGATGGTACCTCAGAGGTGCCACTAGCAATCTTAGGATTCGAACCCACGACTTTCTGGTTGCAGGGCGAACGTCCTAACCACTAGGCCACCAACTGCACCAGTTGATGTTCAGTTCATGACACAAGTGTGTCCTCCAACATGTATACCTTTTAGGCTTATGTAACATATGAAAGCTCTACATGAAAGAGCTGATGCTCTTTATGCTCTGAGTGTAAAAGAGCTGATGGTCTTGTTTTTCCCCTCTATATTCATTTACATGCTGGTCAACTTCCATTAGCTTTTAGTTGCCCAGGCCAGTGGTTGGTTTTTAGCCATCTCAAACAAAAGATGTGAGCTAAAACAATTACATAGGAGCAGGTCAGCATGTGTGGCGGTGTGATGTGCAGGCAGAACTGTGGTTGGCATAGTAACGCATAGTAATGTTGCCTTTGTTCCTTAAGGATAGGTGGACCCTCAAAGATCATTTGGGTCTCTTGTCTCTCTACTCTTTGATTTTCTTTCCTCGTTCGATGTTATTGGTTTATCTAGGTAATGTAAGCAATTTGGCAAACATCATTCTGTTTATGCTGCTCATGTAAAAGCATAGAAACAAGCTGGCGTCTGTGGCTGTGTGTTGAAAGTGTAATTGGTCTGCAAGGACAATTTCAGTTTGATGGTGTAAACACTGTTTTTCTTTCTTCTTTCATCTAATAATGTTCTTTCTCTCTCTAGACTTGACGACATGAAAATGCACACCAGGTCCCCATCACAGCCTTTCAGGTATTTTTTTTTTTTCCATTCACAATGTATTCATATTCCTTCTACCTTATTCCTTCCTTTTTATTCTTCTTCCTTCTCTCTCCTTCATCTTCTCCATCCTTCTTTCTTTCTCTTCCTCTGTCTTCCTTTCTCCTCTTCATTTTTTTAAATTAACTAGTCTACTTAAAAATATTAAGCTTTAAAATAAGCTGGTTTAAATTGAAGCACCTCACCTAAGAGCATCTAAAAGTAGGTAATCACGTTCAGGCAGCCCAGACACTCTACTACGCCAGAGCAAGAAACACAGTGGTGGTTGAAAGTTTGTGAACCCTTTAGCATTTCCTGTATTTCTGCATATATGACCTAAAACATGATCAGATTTTCACGCAAATCCTAAAAGTAGATAGAGAGAACCCAATTACACAAATGAGACAACAATATTATACTATTATTATTTACTGATGAAAGTGATCCAATATTAAACATAAGTTTGTGAACCTTTGCTTTCGGGTGTGTATCATTTGTTTAAAAACTAGGTTCGCCTCAAGGCTTGCTTATGTGGTTTCTGTAAAGAAGGAGGGTCAAAATCCAGGCTTCAAGATTACCTGACATCTCAGTTGTTGGATCTGTTACCCTTGCCTGGCTTTATGTGGGGATGAGTGAAATCCAAATGAGATTTTGGTCCAGCTTTTGCTTTAAATGTCTCCACCTCCTTCCAGAAAAGTAACAATGCAGTATTGTCCAGTACAGGCCAGTATTTTCTCCACTGTGGCAAAACAAATATCATCTTAAAAGGTTCTTGTCTGCATCCTCTTTCCCCTTTTCAGGGACACATTATGCAGGACAAGCCCCTTGAACTCAAGAAGCACAGCATAAAACTCTAAGCATCCACTCTGAAAGCAGAGCAATCGCATGCAGATATCGATGATGCTCACGATGAGGCGAGCAGGCCTCTTTTTAGCGCTTTGGGCTCTGATGCAAATTCAACATCCTCTTTTGAACGAGTGTTCAAACCTTAATTAATTTTCCACAAAGAGTGGCAAGAGAGGAGGGCTCTCAGCACGCCCACTCCTTTTTTTTTTTTTTTTTATAAATTAAATACACAGGGGCAGAAAGTGATTGAGGGAGTGAAAGTTAGCTGGAGAAGGAAGAGAAAACGATGAATAGATGCATTGAATACATATTCCTGCGCTTTCGCTGCATTTTAATATCAGCATATCTGTTGAAATATACTAAAATGCACTGTTGAAATGAAGATGGCATATTTTAATAGTCAGATTTAGTGCATGCCTTGATTCATCAAAATTGCTATAGAAACTTATCCCCATTGGTCAAGATGCTCATAGCACATGATTAAAATAAAAATGTGAAGGTCCGTTAGAGCTTATTTGCAGATGATGGCCTTTTCTGATGTAGTCAGTATTGCAAAGCCCAATAATGTGGTGATGATTAGCATATTAAGTATTGTGCAGCCATAAGTTAGACCTCATTCTGCGATTAAGGTGCCATTTTGTAATCTTATTACATTTATAAATATGTATGTAAAGTATATATATATTTTTCAATTAATGTGTAAATTCATTAACATTATGAATATGTTTCTCGTGCCCTTAAATATTCACTCAACTTTGACACATGAACACGTTCAACCCTCTGAAATATCTGGAAAATCTTTTCAACCAGAAGTCAGAGTTCCCTGAAAATCGAGTTTTCTGAATCGTTTAATAAGGATTTCAATAGTATAGTATTAGTAAGTAGTATATTCTGTTGTATTGTGACAAACCTGAAATTCAAACCTTAATTACAACTAAAAATACGTTTTTGGTAAATCATTAGACTGTTCTTCATGTTGTCATGGATGCTAGTTAACTATGTTGTGTGTTTGAATGTACCTTTTTTAAGCACAAAATTAGCAGTCAAGTTACTGATTTAAGTCACTCTCAGTAAAGAAACCTGATAATATTGATATATTAAGTATATATATTAAGATGGGATAGCGCTGCTTTAGAGCGGTTAAACACATTTAATCCAATCTAGATGGATTAAAAATAGCAATTTTAAATGGATTAAAAATAGAAAATCAAATAATGGTATATTTTTAAATGTTGCAAAGGGTATATGGCTCCCTGATCTAGGAGATTTATGACTGAAGACCAGCTACATGAATGGCCTTTGTTTTGGAGAGAGACGAAGGGAAAGAAATGAGGTGGGTGTAGAGAGACGGAGCGAGAGGAGACGTGGGCACAGCGGCCATTTCATGAATAAAAGCTTCGTAATCAATACAAGAGCTAAAACATTCTATAAGGATAATATTGACTGATATAATTGAATATAGTTAGGTTAAAAAGACTAGTTTTACTTAAGCAATGCTTTACTGACTGATATGACTCCCAGTTGTCAAATTTCTATAAAATTGTAAATATTAAACAACCCCCTTAAACCATTGTTTGAACAAGTAAATATCTCCTCATGTAAAATCTTATATAACTTTTTTTTTTATTATTTAATTTTTTAATGCAACATTTCTATTTCCTTTTAGGCAAATAGATTTCTGCTGGTGCGTGTAAGTCTGTGGAATCTTGGCATTGGCCGATTTTTACGAGTGGGATTATATATCAGTTGGACCGTCAGGCTGTTCTATTTTAACACCCTTTATCTATTTTCCCTTTGAAGTGAGTGAAGGACAGGGAGGAAGGCTCTTTCCAGCAGAGAGCTGCTGCTCAGGCTTGAGTAGGAGTAGTGGAGAGGAACAGCCTTGACCTTCCACTTGTTACTCCTGTCTCCAAATTGCCCCTGACCTCTCAGGTTATTTCAGGCTCTCTTGAAGCCCTCCTCTGCCAAAGCAGGACCTTTTTAGATGGACCATTTTATCGATTGTGTGATTTAGAAGTTCATATGATGAACTTTGTAGGCAAAAAAAAGCATTAGTGTCAGTTATCATGGGTCCCTTTTTGATTGTTTCCCTGCGGATAGGAACTCCCTGACTAAGAATTTCCCTGCTTTGAAATCTATCACGCATGCCTGCAATGGTGATCATAATCAGTGGAGGAAAATCCAGCAAAACCCCAGTGCTAGTTTATTTATGAAAGTGGCACAGAAAAGCATTCTCGCTTGTTCAACCTCGTTGTGTTGTCCTGCAGATTTGACAATGTGGTAGCTGATAATATCCGCGTACTGTGTATATATATATTTTTGAGGATATCCATCTGGTTTTTCTATTTCTTAGTCTCTACTGCTACTTTTTTCCACAACTGGGTCAGCCAAACAGAGTTAACAGCCATTAATCAGCTGGCTAAAGTGTGTTGCGTACAGGAACAGGACTAATCACTGGAGTAGATGCAGAGTCTACTAGGAATGTATTGAAAACCTCTGCTGGAAGGTGTATGGTTAGGCAGCCCTGCCTTTTTATGGGATACATTTGTATTGTGTTGAATCGTATTATTTGGAGACATGACATAAATCTTGAAATGAAAACTTTATGGTAAAAACATTTTTAACTTTAGTGTATGGAAACGCAGCCATACCTTTGCACTAGAAGATGATGGCAAGCAGTTGTTTTCTATTGGACTAAATAATTTGCAGCTACAATTTAGTGATATGTGAAAAACGACACGCCAACAAGTGCAAAATCAAGTGGAGATGTTTTGGGTTTTGGTTTTTTTTGTTTTTTGTTTTTTTAAACTTAGGTTAGATAAAACATGACATGTTGGAAGTGATTGGCTCAGACAAATTCCTTGTACATAGACATGAGGGTCCATGGTCCTATACTGCTGTTAGTAATAGTATCACACAAAAAAACTAGGGAAACTCATGAACTTGTAAACTTATAACCACCAGTTTGTTTTAAAGCAAAAAAGTATAATTAGTAGTTTTCATGCTACATTTTAGTGCTGCCTCGAACGCCCACAAAAAAGTGATTTTCCATTAAATGTTCATACAGCGTAAAAGCTCCATTTCTTTTATATGATAAAAACTAGGGGAAAAAATTAAGTTTCGATATGATGTTGATGTTTTATGTTTGTCCCTCAAGTATAGACATGAGGGTTCATTGTCCCCAGCCTGTACTACTGTTAGCAATAGTATCGTCCAGAGAATGATAAGGAAACGTATAGCCTCAGTTTATTTTAAGCAGAGTGGTGATACATAGATAAGTTTTTCACGTTTTCATGCCGCAGCACAAGCTGCCTCGAACACCCCCCAAAAAATTATTTGAGGGAATGTTATCATCCCTTAGTTAGAATGTACAGTAACAGGCATCCCAGAGATTTGACTCATTTTGGTCCATTAAATGTTCATACAACACAAACAACTTATAGATGAAGATAAAAGGTAGAAAAAGTTAGAGGTTTTGATGTGATGTTGATATTTTGTTTGTCTTCAGTAGATCTCACAGTCTTCCTGTTTGTTTCTCCAGTAGACTGAGCTCAGCCTCCAGCCCTCAGGGTCTCTCTTCGCCCTTCAAATCCTCCAAAGTGTCGTCATCCTCCTCCGCCTCCGCAAAGAGAATTGGGAGAGCCTCCTCTTCCTCATCCAACCTAAAAAGGTGAGCTGCGCCCCCTTGGCCGTCCGGTACTTTAATACTACTCGTACTACTTTTCCCTTCCTTGTCCTGTTTGGGCTTTATGTCTCCGTTTCCGTTTATGTGTCACTTTCCCACACCACTTCCACATTCTATGATCATTCATAATTTGTCTTTGTGTTCTTGTTTCCTGCCACTTTGTTAATGACTTTCTTCCTTCCTTATTTAAACAAAAATCCTCTTAATGCCTTTCTATTTTGTCTTTTTTTTCTCCTCTTTTCTCTTTCTCTTTCGTATTTTCCCTTCAGCCCCCTTGTCGTCTTTCTCCCTCTCTGTGACTACCCCATGCTCTAATGTGAGGCTTTAGCATAGAGACATTAGGGAGAATTCACTAAATAAAGTGGGTGACTCCCTCCTTCCTGCCAATGTAATAGAGAAGTAGCCAAAGTCAGTACCGCCCTCTACTTTTGCTTTTCACTCTTACACAAACTTCCTCCCTTTCTCTTCCTGCCTCCCTGGTCACCTCTTGACCGTGTTCTTGTTCTGTTCTGATACTGAGTACATGACTGTTGTTTCTTAATGCCTGACTGACCGCTTTGGGAAGCACTTTTTTGGATTCTATGTTCCATATGGCTTTTGTCTTTTAATTGAGCTAGACAGCTGCTATGGATGTCTCTTTTTAAAGCATACATTGATTCATATTTGCGCTAAAGCTCAACTTTAACAATCTTGCTCCTATTTGGACATCAGAATGAAATTTAGGCTTTTGCTTCCTATACGGGCCTGAAGTGGTGTATAGTTTATGTGGTGTGTATGGTCCTTTTTCACGCAGGATTGTGCCTACATGCAGTTATGGATTTGTTGGATAAAGTATCTTCAGGTTAAATGGGAGCTGACGCCAGATTAACAACCACTTTAATAAGGGAACCCATTTAAGATAAATGACCTGTTATTGGCACCTACCTATCCTTATTGGAACTTTAAAAAAGGGACCTTGTAGTGAGTAGATCGATGTTACCATCACTGAACAACAATTTGGGGGGAAAAAAAAAGAAAATTGTAAATATACAAACATATGCAAAAGTCAAACCCCCTGTTTTGTTGATTAACATATCCTGTACAACGAACAAACTTAAACATATTTGTCTGTAGATTTGGTGCACAAAATCTTAACATATTTGGTGAGAAAATATAAAATGTGCCAAATACTCTTGGAGAGAGTTTTTTTATCAGTTACTAATTCAGCACATAAGCATTAATTGTATACTGAAATATGCAAGAGTGTGTGGACTTACTTTATAAAATCAACAAAACATGACTTGAACTGGGGTGAATGAACTGAGGCATAGATCTATTTATACTCTTCTGTGCTTGAACTTTCAACCCAAAACTCATTTATGTAATGCTTACATCTTAATGCAACACATGGCTGACTAAATTTTATAGCTGATGTTCAAATTCATGTTTAGTAATTCACCTAATTAGACCACTTTGATATTTTAGCCTGTTTAACCACATTTGACCTTTAACTTTAGATAAGATAGGATAAACCTTTATTAGTCCCACAGGTGGGCAATTTCTGATACGTTTTTTTTAAGAGGACATGAAGCGTAGTCCACATTTACCCGAAGTTACTTTCACCAGCAAATGAGATATACTCACACATCTGCATGAAAAAGACCTACTGGTTGTGTTGCAGTGATGAGTCCACCATCCCCCCACTACCCCTCTGTATTTGTACACCCCCCCCCCTCCCCCCAGCTCCTCTTTAAGCTCCAGATTAGCCACTTCCCTGGGCAACCTGTACGAGACGGATGGAGACCGTAACAGTCCTGGGAAGCAGCCTTCATCCTATTCCTCCTCCTCTTCCCATTTCTCGTTCTCACCCTCTTCGCCCCCCGCCCCCCGCGTGGCCTTTGGCAGCCCCTCTGCACCGGCTGCCCACAACAATCGCTACGAGGTCAACAACAATCAGTATAACTCCAACGGCCTGAATTCTAACGGGGTAGGACCAGGCAAAAGCCCATCATTCACCAACCACAACAAGAACCACAGCCATGGCAGCCCTGCGGGGGCATCCTCCACCGCTGGCAGGTTTTCCATTGAGGAACCGGCGCAGAATCAAAGTACCGCAGGCCTGAACCGGCCTTCGGCCCGCTACCTCAGCCGGTCCATTCCTGTAAGTGAGCTCATCACTTCACACTCCTTTACACCCAACAGCAGCATCTACCATCACTCACATAGCCTTTCCCTCTCCTTTCTTTGTGTCCGGATTCTAATCTTACTCATGCCTCTACTCACACTTCTCGGCCTGAGTTTGTTTTCAGGCCTGTTTTAAAGTCAATTATAGCCAAACTGACCTTTAGCTATAATCCATTAACCTCACTCACTTCTGAAAAGGCTCTGAAATTATGTCCTTCGCAGATAATTTTGCTTGCTTTAAGCATAATTTAGTGAAATAAACTTTGTAATTTGCATGATTTCTCCAAACAAGTGAAATTATCTGCCAATGGCATAATCACTAGATACAATTCAAACGGATAAAAATGTCTAGAAATGCGTTCAGTGTAATGCAACTCATGATCAAGTTTATTTGATAATTGTGTGAACTCATTTTTATTACTCACACATCTAACCGCCTCATTCTAAGTGATCTGAAAGCTTTTCTTTTCAGTGTGTGTGTGCATGTATTTGTGTACATCCGTGCACGCGCCTGCGCAACCGCTTTCTAACCACTACTGGTTTTTACCAGGGAATTTCACTCTGTGTTTCTCTTCTGCCCACTGATTAGGTGCTTATCAAGGCATTCAAATATAGACTTAATTGCTGTCATCAAGTGGGCTTTAATTGACTGTGGCGCTGAGACTAATTTTCTGATTTCCTCACTGCGCTCTGATAGGCGCTAGCTTTTAACTTCTCCCCTTCTCTTTGAGTGCATCCCACGCTCTCTCAACAAACCATTAAATTTCTGCTAATCTATCTCTCTGACAGAATGGTGCAGGCTTAAACGCTGGGTCTTTTTTTTTTTTTTAACTTGTAATGCTTCTCAGACTCTAACAGGACTAACAGCTGGTTCCATGCTGCTGTTAGATGCGCTGGGAGTGTTGTAGGTTGCAAGAGGCGCTTTTTTAAACGCCATGACTGCAAACCTTTCCAGTTCTCTTTTAGCTTATGTCGGGGCAGCTATGCTAATATAGAGTTAGTGCCCAGCCAAATTGGCACATTTTATACACGTGTGTTTGTGTACCCACTTTATCTGCCAGACAGTTTTCTTTTATTTTTGTATATGCAGCCATGGAAAAAAAGAGAGCACTTTTCCCCTTTTTTTCTGTTCATTTGTGTGTGTGTGTGTGTGTGTGTGTGTGTGTGTGTGTGTGTGTGTGTGTGTGTGTGTGTGTGTGTGTGTGTGTGTAAAAATGCACAGGTTGCTATTCTTTTCTGAACTATTGCAGTGTGAGCTGTGTAAAAAAAATAAGAAACGCCTCCATATGTGTTGAGTGTAGTAGTTTGTAGAGCAGCTTTTCTATGTGCTGTATTCCAGCAGCTTCACTCCTGATTTCAGGTTCTAATGGATGAAACAGAGTCACACATGCACACACTCTTCTCTTAACATCACTGTTTTAATTGCTGCTGTTGTAAAATAATGTAAGAATGTCATGTAGTTTAACATTTTTACATTTTCTCCAAACATTTGTGGTCAATTGTGGCTCCAAAACATGTGTGGTCACATGTTTTGGTGTTTAAAATAATAGTGACATGCATATTTTTCACAGACACACTCCCACACATTACAAAAGCAATAACCAGGGGAAAAAAATGATGCTGTCTCAAATTTTTTTCCATGGCTGTATATTTTTATAGTGCTTACTGTGTAATCTGGGCCACTCTCAGGATCAGAAACAGCCTCATGCTCAGTGTACCAAACTATGGAAACAAATGTCCCTAGATCAAAAAAAAAAACACCTAGTGTGAAAAGCCCTTAAGTTATTCAGTTATTTAAGCAGTATTGTTCTATACAGAGACTGCTGAGTAAGCAGTCCTCAAGTGCTTACCTTAATTACAACAATACAGACTCAGCTAGTGAGCGTTAACACAAAATATGAACAGGGCTAAAACGACAAAAACATGTTCAAATGATTCGGATCTTACCAAAACATGAGGATGACGTAGTAGCAGAAATCAGCAAAGCTGCTAAGAATGCTGAGTGGATCTATCCCTCGCCCACACTGTATTTATATCATCAAACCTCTGCTTATTATTTCAGTTTAAGAAATTTGACATTGATGTTTGACCGTACAAACACGGTCAAACATCAATGTCAAATGGTGTCCATCTTGCTCAGTAAACCATTTATTAATGTATCCTGTTGTAATCATATCTACCTTTTATCAGAAGTTCTCTTAGAATTTCTCCTTAAAAGCTCCATAAATCGTTATGAGTATTGGTGGTAGAAGTTTCATACCAGTCAGGCTTGAGTCCTTAGCCGGGAACAGAGCCTCACATTCTTCAGGACCACCTGGTGTTTGTGCAGAAGTTCTGCTTCCAAGAAAAGCAGCCCTGTTCTCTTCACTAACTAGCAAACTTGCAGTTCTTGTGTGCGACTGCATGTTGTATGTTAAGTTGCTTTTGGCATTTTTGTGCAAAAACAAAACTATGTTGTGTATGTTATGCCTGTGCAAAACTGTTGAGTCACCCCCTCTCCACTGCAGGAAGTGGCTAATATAAGAAAGGAAACAGTAGTTTTAGGGCATGAACTGCTGCTCCGTAAGCGGAGCATGTTCTGACCTGTGCTCAAGTTGCACATCTGCTGCCCATAACCATCTTCAGCACCACCACCTGACAGCCATCAAACTGTCTCCAGTGCAGCAGAATATTCTGGAAGAGTAATGATTTGTTCGCCATTTTCTTGACAAAAGAGCACCCGGACAAGAGGCGAAGGCCAAGAATGAATTTCCCTTTTTTTGTCTCGGAGGAGTGAATTTCCTCTGTTTTGTTGTTTCTCCTTTTAAACCCAGGCTCCTGTTTCATTATTTAAAAAAAAAAACAAAAAAACGCCCACTCGTGATTATGCCAGCAGGAAGCATTCGGGTAATTCCCACCTCTTTCCCTGGCTGCTTTGGACCTCTTTTGGCTGTTTCTTTGGCACCCACATCTTTTATCCTGATGCTATTCGTCCTGTTTTTGCCTTTATGAAGAATTCCTGAATTCCTGGCTGAAAAGAGGAGGCACTGGCATGTGAATATGGCACAGGAGCATAAAAGATGATAAAACCTCCCACACACTTCAGGGTACAACACGTAATGAAAAGCCAGTGACACAAAGTCTCATTTTGCATTGAAGTCTTCTAGCTCGCAGCAGTTTGCTGTTTGTGTTCTGCTACACTTTTATCCAACGTCCTCTTCTTCATCTACAGAACAGAAAGTAGCTGCAGGACTCATTTGAAATATAGTCCAATGTGCTCATTCTCCTTTATCCCAAACAAACACAGCTTTCTTCATTAGTTTTGCACTGCAGCAGGGAGGATAATAATATCGCCCACAAGTAACAGAAGCTTTAACTCCGAACACGTGCACAGTGGGATCTGTAGGCCTATACCATCACGCCCTTGCTTCACTTGGTCATGTGATAGACTTGCTTATGTGGTTTCTGACACTGTACGGCACAAAATTATACAGAATACATGAAGGATCAGCAGTTAAGCTTAAGCTTCAATTTCTCCTATACAGTTCTCATGTTTTTATATATAACAGTATATCATACAAGATCAGAAACCACACAAACAAGTCTACTTAAGGTACATAACAATCCCATGTTGTTTGAGGTGTGATTCTGTGGAGATAGTAATTGCACTTTGCTAACTGCTTACATTCCTTTTTAGCTACCCGAGTTTGATTCTTTTTTTAGTTTAGCAATTTAGTTAGGCTTAATTAGGCTTTAAAAATGTGAAAATTCAAGCCAAAATCTATTGGGTGTATAGACAGTGAGGACAGTTGAGTAATGAAAAGTTGTTGTATTGGACAGCCTTATTACAGCATGAGCTCCAGTAACAAACAAAATAAGCAAGCTTTGGATACTAGATATGTCTCAGATGAAAGAGTACTTTTAGGGTAAAAGGGTAAATTTAGTAACTTTTGTTTTTAATCACACAGTGCTTTTAAAAACATATTGTCTTTCTGCCAGGGTTTTTACTCTCTCATTCTTTTCAGTGTTTCCTACTGACAGGATCATTTGTTCGTTCGTTCATTTATCCAGCTGTCTGTTTGCCCATCTGTTTGTTCATTTCATTCCTTGGTGTTTGTCTGTTCTCCTGCTTGTTTCTCGTTTACTCATTCCTCCTGCTTTCTTCCGTTCCCTTCATTATTCGATGTGTACGATTTTTGTTTTAGGTTGTTTTTTTTTTGTTTTGTTTAATGGAGCAATAAGGGAAAATTGGCACTCAATTATGCATGTTGTACATCCATATTCAGCAACTTCTATATTCAGGAGCCCAACCTTGGTCTGTTAGTGAGCATAATTTGTGCATATTTAATGCAGATTTAAGCCTGATGTCGCTGTTGACCTCCTTCCCACATCCTTTTTTTCTTTTTTTTTTTTTTTCCTTTCTCTATTTTCTGTCTTGCCAAGCCATATTAACATGCCTCAAAGATTGGCTTTTTAAAATAACATTTAGCTGCATCCTGATGTGTAATTTTCTGTTACGTTCTCTCCTCCTATTTCATTTCACAGTCCCTTCAGTCGGAGTATGTTCAGTACTAAAGCGGCGACCCTGTGCTGATCCCGGACCCACAGTCAGCTGCCCTCTGTCCACCCCAGCCCGCCTCAGTCTCTCGCCCACCGCCGGCCTCTGAGCCTGCCACAGGAGCACAAAGGGAAGCGAATAAAGCCGGAGGTTTGGGTGCAGGTTGTTTTTCTGTAGGCGTCTTAGCTTGAGGCAACCCCTGGAGCAGCCTTAGGTTATTACTGACTGTATTTAGCTTTGCTAGCTTTCTCCCGGGGCTGGGATGAGCTGCGTGTGGCCGTTTGCTTTTGAAGGACTGTTTCCATCCTCTCAAGCCCCCCAGAATGGAAACAAGCCAGACTGTTCACTCTCATTAGCTTTAGTTCTTTGTCTCTGTTTTGAAGTAGATGGTGTGTGTGTGTGTGTGTGTATATGT
>JBBJLS010090051.1:0-22376 GCA_037577275.1 Bryconaethiops microstoma
ATAATGTTCATTGTATTTATTGTAATATTAATGTTTTAACACTAACTTAACACTACTGTCCAGTAGGAAACAGGTTTAAGTAGAATTTTCCCAGGTGTCTAAGACTTTTGCACAGTACTGTGCATATTACACCTATTTCTACCTCGTGTTTAGTTGAGCATCTTCTCTTGTTTAAAGTTCTTCTTTTTCAAAGCGTGTCACAGCTGTTTGAACACTGCGGAGTTTCAGACATTTATATTACAGTTTTGGCCAGTAGAAAGTACTGCAATTGTGCTTGTGTGGTTCATGCATTCACCAAACCAACACTGTATTTGTTTTACTTTTTACTAATGAAAATCAGTCAGAATTGTGTGAAATGTATGAGGAAAATAGAGGAAAAAAATGAGTGTTGTGAGAGAATGTGAGAGAAAGAGAGACAGAGAGAGAGAGAGAGAATGTGAGAGAAAGAGAGACAGAGAGAGAAAGAGAGACAGAGAGAGAAAGAGAGACAGAGAGAGAGAGAGAGAGAGAGAGAGAGAGAGACAGATAGAGAGAGCGAGAGAGACAGACAGAGAGAGACAACCAGACACTTTGATCCATTTCAGTTTTGCTACAGTGATTCTCTCTACACACAAATACACACACACACACACACACACACACACACACACACACCCTTTCCTCTGTTCAGACAGCCCCTCGAATCAGCACTCTCTGCTCTTACATATGTATGAAAGACTGCAGGAGGAACATCAGGAACCTTTAATGTGTCCCGTCCATCACACTGCTATTGGCAGCCTTCAAGGACGTCCTGCCCTCCTCGCCGAGCCTCTTTCAGACGAGGGTCCGCTTCTGTCCAGCTGTCTCCGAGAACCTCTTCCAGCACAGCATTCATTTATCAAGCCCTTCCTCACATATATTTCCTGTAATAAATGTCCACAGCTGCTTGGACGTTTACAGTTTTAAGCGCCCTGCGATCCAGTGACCAAGTCTTGTCAGGTGGAAGCCACAGAA
The DNA here is from genome assembly GCA_037577275.1 of Bryconaethiops microstoma. Classification (NCBI taxonomy): domain Eukaryota; kingdom Metazoa; phylum Chordata; class Actinopteri; order Characiformes; family Alestidae; genus Bryconaethiops; species Bryconaethiops microstoma. The sequence goes on from JBBJLS010090051.1 coordinate 994, forward strand.
TGGTCAAAAAATCTTTAAGGCCTACCTTTAGCTTTCAGTTCGGCTAGCCATAGTAGCTAATAATAAACATAATAATTATTCTCATTTCCATTATTAAATAGTATTTCACTTGCAATAATAAAGCTTATTAACAATGTGAATTTGATGATGTTCAGTTTGGGGCCATATGGACCTTAAAAATCTTTAAAGCTCAGCTTTAGCTTTCAGTTAGCCTAGCGATAGCAGTGTAATCTGATAGCGAATAGGTAGAACAGCATTAGGTCAGGCACGGCTGGGGACTTTTATTTTGTAATGTAGTAGAAGTGCGTAATATAGGCAATATTGTCGGGACGGCATCTATTCAACACTGGAAATGAGACTAATTATGTTTAAAGTAAAATGCTGTAATAAAGCATGCAGACTATTAACAATATGGATTTGATGAGAAATGAGATCATGTTTAAAATGTTTTATTAGAATTATAATGCTATGATAAATAAATAAAATATGCAGATTAAAGCTTATTAGGATGTGGATTTGATGAAAAATGAGAATTATAATGTTTAAAATATTTTTACTAGCAGTGAAACGCTATAATAAATCAAATATGCAGATTAAAGCTTGTTATCTAGATGACTTTTTCTTGGTTTCTCTGCTGTGTTTAAACAAAACCAAAGGTGGGCTAAGGTTCGTTTTACTGAGCCTGGGGGTCCGAGCCATCGTGGTTTGCGACTGACCGGCTGAAGAGTATGATTAATGTGTTCAGAGCCACAGTCTGCATCACAAAGCCTTTAAAGCCAGGCTGCTGTATCTTTAAAGCCCTTCTCTTCGCTTTGGATCGTCTCCAACTACCCTTTTCCCCTCAGCTTCCTCGGCTAAGGGCTTCCCCTTCTCCGTCTCCGAGCGGGCCGCCGCTCTCGATTAGGGAGGCAGTGGGCTGACGCCGTCCGCGGGGACCACGCGTCACCCGGCCTGCTCCCCCGACCTTAAAACACGTCCACTCAAACCGGAAGAGCGTACACACTCCATTCAGATCAGAGGAACACACACAGACACAGCCTTCAGTCTGAATGTGTTTAGAAACCTGAAGTAACTGCTGTTTTATTAAACATTACATAATAACTACCTTATTATATAACATTTCATTATGATTACCTTATCATATTACGTCAACACACACACAAATACATATATAACCATATTACATTATCTTACATATTCCTTACATAATTATATCAATACATCATTACATATTTCTTAAATATTGCCATATTACATTACCTTGCATAATAACCTTATTACATTATACTACATGTTCATTACATAATAATCACCTTTTATTACATAATCATTTCATAATTACATCAGTACATCATTACATATTCATTAAATATTACCTTCTTGCATTACCTTGCATGATAATTACCTTATTAAATTATATTACACATTTATTACTTAATTACCTTGTTACATTATATATTCATTACATAATAATAATTTTATATTACATATTCATTACATAGTTACATCAATACATCATTACATTATTATGTAATGCAATTAGGTCATATTTATTGAATAATAAATATGATCTAATTGCATTACATAATAATTTCATAATAATTACCTTATATTACACATTCATTGTGTGATTACCTTAATACATTATTGCATATTTATTAAATACAACTGTATTATATTACCTTACATATGTATTACATAATTGCATTTTTACATTACATACTCATTAAATAATTACCTTATTAGATTATGTATTCATTAGAGTGCATAATTACCTCACTACATCATTGCATATGTATTAAATATTACAATATTATATTAACTTACAAAATAATTACTCATTACACTACACTATGTATCCATTACATAATTACTTTATTACATTACATTTTCATTACATAATTCCCTCAGTACAAATTTACAAAGTATGTAGTTACTTTACACATTCATTATAAAATTACTTTATTATATTACATATTCATTATATAATAAGTACCTTATTACCTTATTACATTACATATTCATTACATAATAGTTACCTTATTGGATTATATTACATATTCATTACATAATTACATTACTTACATAATTAACATTTACATTGTGTCTCCACATTTACTTCAGCACATTATAATATATTCAATATAACCCTATTATCTTACCTTACATAATAACTACCTTATTACATTACATTACATATTCATTACATTATTACATACATAACATTTACATTATGTCTCCATATTTGTTTTTGCATTTCTTTAGATGACACCCTACCAGCTGTTGTTCTAGATTACCTGTGTCCTGTTCTTTCAAACTTGAACTGCTGGACCTCTTGGATGGTGGGAGATACTATTTTACAGCTCCTGTCAAAAGGGTTTAATGGATTCAATAAATGCTGAACGAACCCTTTTTCATGTGGACTTAACATTTAGATCTGTTTTAAAAAATTTAAAAAAAAAGTTAAAATATTTAACTCAATTTCAAGTGCAAAGAGTAAAGCTATGTTGAATATACAGAAAATAAACTAAATGAATGTATTTAAATTTAAAAGCGTCAATGCTTAGTGACTAAATTGCCTTTTGAATGAAACATGGTAACTGTGGGTCATTTTAAAGTCATACTCAACAGTCTGAAGATTCTCAGCAGCTGTTGGCACTCAGATATGCTATGTACCAAATATGAAGGGTGTAACTGGATCTCTAATTACGTTTTGAACAAACACTACTCAACTGATTGTCTGAGACAATCACTTAAGTGACTCTCTCAGAGATACACCAGAAACATTTTGGGAGGGGGTGTCTTTGGAAAAATCTTTCAAAAACTGTCACTTGCAATTGTTACTAAAATGTCTTTTAAAAGCTCACTATGTCCAGTATTCAATAGGCAAAACCCAAAGCATTACCGTCAATAGCTTTGTTATTAATAATAGTAGCCTTGGAGATGCTAAGTATGTATAGAGTAGTTTGTTGCTTTGGCCAGAATCCATAAAATCTTGTATATTGCATATTGAGCCCACGCAACCAGTTATTTTGGACAGTGGTAAAAATTAATATTACAAACACAAATGTGGTACGGACTGAAGCAGGATTTTTTTTAGTGCGTCTGGGGGACATTTTATTGCACGTTTAGCCAGAGACCTGTTGCAAGATGTGAGTTTGTGAAGGAAAGGGCCTAAGACTCTCCAGAATATGCCTCCAATGCTGATCTGAAGACAGACAGTCTTTAGTTCTTGGTCGTTTTTATGTCCAGGCAGTGAGGAGAACGATTTGGACTGGTTCAGTTAATCACTTCTTCCATGTCATTACCCCACCGCCGATCGGTGTCGCCGCTTAATTGTGCCCCTAAATCTGGCTGTCACAATTAGCTTCCCCTCAATTACTTACGGCACTCGCGAGCAGCTTTACAACGTCCAGGCAACAAAGTCAACACTTTTACTGTAGGCCTGCGCATACACCATTAACTGGAGCGCGATCTGGATGCTGGCTCCAAATGAAACTGTTTGGACGGAGCAGATGCACAAGGCAGTCCAGCTAATCAGTGTATGATATTCCTCCCACGGAGTCTTCACAGCATGGACCAAAAAATGAATAAATGAGCTCTATACTGGGAAAAAAAAACATGATAATTGGATTCCTTTCAGGATTAATGCTATTTGTAGTGTAAGAAAGCTGAATATTGTGTAATTTACGAGTCCTTCTGCCCGCTGGAGTGACTAATGCTTGGCTCTTGCTGATTACGGCATAACATCCAAGTGAGCTGTGTTAAGTGCAATTACTACAGTCGGCCCTGAATAATGTACCATACCATGAATAATGGTGCAGTATGCCATCTCTTTAAGTTTCTGGTTTAGTTTCTATCATGCATGGCTTCAGTAATGATGTGAAGTGCCAGGGTGGGCTCGTCTTATAATGTGATTAGACTGCCTTAATTTCTTTATAAAGAATAATAAATACCACATGGTCAGCAGTATGTGGACACCTGACCTGACTATCAGCCCCCCTTTATGAGCTTGACTGACATTGTATTTCAAAACCATTAATATGGATCAAAGCCCCTTTTGAGGTGTTCCACAAGATTTTGGAGTATGAGACTTTGTGCCCATTCAGTCAAAAGGACATTCATACCAACACTGTACAATTAAAAGTAATGTGTAAAGTGACCATTTTTGTCATACATGAACACACCACAACACACAGTGTGAATAACATGAAATTGTTCTCTGCATTTAACCCATTTAACCCATTCACCAAGTGGGCAGCCAGGAACACAGCGCCCAGGGAGCAGTGTGTGGGGACAGTACCTTCTTCAACGGTATCTCAGTGGTGCCACTAGCAGTCTTTTGATTCGAACACACGTCTTTCTGATCAGACTACACAGGCGAACTAGTTTGGTTGCACGTGGTGGAAGAATACGCAGTAATGTGGTGTTTCCTTTGACTTTTTCTGTGGCTTAGTTGTGTTTTTATGATTTTTCAGCCATGTTAGGATCGGTAAGCGACTGAGGCTCTGTTGTAAGAACGGAACTGTGTCGTAACCCGAGGACCCACTGTATGGGCTTTTGCCCCACCCCATTATTCCTCTGCCACCAAACTTTACTGTTCACCCTACACATTACAGCAGGTACTGTTTTCCTGCCAAACACAGATTCATCCATCAGACTGCCAGATAGTGGAGCATGATTCATTACTCCAGAGAACATGGTTCCACTTCTTTACCCATAATGATGTTAGGCTTGCCAAGGAAACCCATTCTGTAAAGCTCCTGATGTTACTTCCAGAGGCAGTTTGGAACTCTAGTGAGCAGTGCAACAGAAGATATGCCAGTTTTATATGCCAGGCGCTTCCACACTAGCACAATGTGGCAAAAAAAAAAAAAAGCAAACCTGGCCTCCCTGATGATGGGTGCATTGTACCAAACACTCCATCAAAAGCATGCCTCTACATAACAAGTCATTATGTAGGCAAATGAAAGCTCTGCCCTGAATAAAACTTGTTTGTTTGGCATAAGGACATGTAAAATTAGATGAAAATATCTTAAAAGATCACATTAACCCAAAGGGGACAGAAAGGTTGCAAAAGGGAATAGTTTGTAATTTTTTTTGACTGGGGAGATAACATTCCCCCCAAACTCTGCCTACATGTATGTCTTAATTAGTGTACATGACACATGTGTAAAAGACCTTTTCCTCGAGCGGCACCTCCAGAAGACATTATTCATATTATTCTTCCTAAACATTCATGACTCATCTGAGTGACGACTGTAACACACACACAAACACACACACACACACACACACACACACACACACACACACTCCCCCACAAGTAACAGTCCCAATTGTCTTGACATGGTAAAGAGTGACAGCCAAAGAAAACAAAAATGGAAGGGAGGGGTAGGGCGGCTCTGTCAGCCCTCGGCCCACAGAGATGAAACAGCCATTTGATTCCAATGAGTCATCTTGTCTTCCTTGACTGATGCATTTCTGATGGATGGGTGGCTAAAACGAAAAGAGTACGTGCAAAATTCCAGCAGGTTTTCGTCCCTCTGATGTACACCCCCTCCATGCACAGATATGGTTGCAGCCTGTAGTGGGGTGTCAGAAGCAAAGACCGTTCAGAAAAGTGTCAGGTGGTACTACTATTCATGCTCACGTGTTGTCAAATTTCATGCTGTGCGGCCATGACATGTCCCAGGGAGCTCAGGGTGACATTCCTTTTAGGACCAAAGGAGTTACAAGGCGAGTGCTAATGGGTGGGAGGTAGGAGGGGCTCATTTTGAAGCTTCTGTTGTAGGAACAAAGTCTGCCAAACAGATAACCAGGCAAGCCACAAAAAAGTGAAATGAGGGAAAGCAATACTTGAGAGCCCCTGGGTCTCTCAACAGCGGAGCTTTGTATGACCAGAACATGGGTAGAATATTAATGAAGACCCTCGCAGTCTCTGGCTCTTGGGCTATTCAAGCTGGCGTTCCCCGGCTGGTTCAGATTTATTCCCTTTCTCCGCTGTGGAGACGGATTCCAAGCTGGTCGTCAATTTAGAACTCGTAATTCACTTTGAGACCTGGTGTCTCTGAGATGTTAGCTGTTGTGCATCTCGGACATGTTTCAAAGTGTTCTTTTGGATGTTCTCTTTTAGTAGAACAATGTCTGGTGTTAAGAAAATCAGGCCTAATGAAGAAAGCTGGTAGAATCAAATAAAAGATGGTCACATGTGTACTCAAGCGAGAGTTTTTTTGCAGCCGCTCTCAGTCAAACGAATACAGAAGAGCTTCTCAGTTGCAGGTGGTCACAGGCAGATATGAGTGTTTGGATCTGAAACTTCACTGAGCACCTCTAATGTTCCGTCAGTCTTCTCGTCTGTTCGCAGACTGACATAAATAATGAAGTAAAGATTAAAAACAAGGGCCAGAACTAAAAAACAGTGTGAAAATTAAAAAGGGATCTTCTTCAAAATTCCCCTATAATACAATGGTTGACCTGGATACAAAGTAATTCAGGGTGGGTTTGATGTGACTCGGATTTCTTTATAGTGCTGGTGAATGAAACCAGATGTCTCCAACACAAGTATAGCCATTGTATTCACTATCGACCAAAAATGGAAAAAGTCTAAAAGTAATTGTTTTTAAACCTGGAATAAACAATGTTCTTGGTTTTAAAGTAATGTTGAGGTAAATTATTCTGCCAAATTCCAGTTTTTGGTCTATTTCTTGATCACTGTTCACACTAAAGAAAACTTGGGACCCTCACTGCATTTGGGCCTTCAAACCGGGCAGTTTCCTCTCTTTCACTAAAATTAACTCTTTCCAAGTGGACTTGATCTGCTCATCAGAGGTTTTACAGAAGGGGAACAATAATAAGAAGCTCTGAAACTCATGGAATTATTTCAAAAATTAGTCTGTTCACTCAAATAGTGTGATAAGTTGTCTGATAATATTTGCAAAGAAAAACAGGAATTCCCAATAGAAGAGTCACTAGTGGTCTCTAGAGTTTTTGACTCCCACTGTGTATCCATACCTCATTTTTATAAGCTTCTGTCACTGTCCAGTTCGTTACTAATTAGTAGCCCTTAATTGAAAAGTTAACTGATGCGACTGTCATGGCTAATCACCAAAAATGAACGAAACTGTCGCCATTGCAGCGACAAAGTCAGTGTTGAATTTTGGAATCCACTCCACATGCTCAGATACCTTTCAAAGGAAATTAATCAATGAAAATATTGATAAACTCTTTCCAGGATCTGCTTTCAAATTATAACTTGGCTGAGAGAGCTGATGAAGTGACTTAGATTCAACTCTGAGGCCAAAAATCACCAAATCTGATTGGATATCTCTAGAGAACCTGGCCCAACAAGCATGAAACTCGGCCATGCACTAAGTAACTACTGACAGTCTCCAAGAAGAACACAACAGAGAAGGGGGCACATTTCAGATCGATCTCCGGGCAGGTACCTCAGGAACCTCTGATCTGTGGATGAACTGACTGCCGAATTGATTGACTAATTGTGGGATTAACCAGTCTCTAGAGATCTGCATGTGATGTTTAGAAGGTCATAGCTGGTGTAAAGATGGCGTTTTAATGAGACTGATGACAACAGACTGCACGTGGCTGCAAGGTTCCCTTCCTTGAGAAGGATCTCAGCATGGGAGAGCACCAACCATGTCATATCCATTAGACTTTGACTGGTTTTAATTTGTGTGTCCTGATGGCAGTGTTCTCCATTTTCTCCTCTGAAGGCAGCGAGGAGCAGGCAGTATCTGATTAATTCATTACAAAACGCTTCAGGAAACAGGAGCCTGCACATAACCAGCCCCTGCGTACAGGAGAACAGAGTGACAGATGTCTATTTGAGAATATAATTAGGTCTGCATCCACTGGTGCACAGCTTGATCTCTCGTTTCATAGACTGAGGCAACTTGCGGGGGTTTGTGGCCTCACAGGGAATCAAAAGTTCTGTCCTTATATCGGAGCTGTGCAGAGTTTACTTAAATATGAAACACTGTTGGGATCCAGCTATCAACATAGTGTATCAGTGGTACAGTTCATTAACCTTGCCTTTACAAGATTTTCCTGGCATTGCCTGACACTCATGCTTAGAGTCCAAAAGAATGAAGGCCATCTCCTGGCGTACAGTTCCTCACAACATTAACGCGTGACCATTTTGACAGTGATCGACCATGATTGCTTCCTGTGCGCAGGGCGATTATTTTTAATTTCTTGCTTAGCCACCCCTGATGCCTTCCCATGGCCAAATGACTAAGAAGGAACACCCCAAGCTCGGGGCTTAGCAGCTAAATTTGGCCCTTCTCAGTGCATTGCCATGACAACTCCCCAGTACCGAGTTTACCTGACCCTCTTTCGGTGTCAGGCTAGCTTTGTTTTAGTGTGTGTAATTGCTGCACCCCAGGGTCCGTTGAGGGCCGAAGTTAGGAATGCTAAACAACACGCTGAAATTATCACAGAGCAGCTATGTTCCTTTTTTTGAACGATATCTCAGGGCTTTGTGGACCAGGGACTTCAAGTCTGGGAATCTGGACGATGCTCCGAATGCGGGATGGATTTTCCTCTTCAGCCTTGGATGTGGGACAAGCCTTTAGAGTCCTTCTTGTCAAGCAGGCATCTAGGAGCACTGATTTTGTGGGAACGAAATGCTTGCACACTCCTTCACCTGTCCATTTCTAGGCATTCTCTTACTCTCTTCTCCATTTCTTTTTTTGCTCTGTCTCTATCTCAGACTGATGTCGAGGCATTTTTTTGAGTCCCCTCACTCCTCCTCCAGGAAGACTTCATTAAAGCTGGAATGCATATCCGTCATGTTCTGCATTTCACTTGGAAATTCTTCGTCTGATTTCCCTTAGGCTCCAGCGCCACTGGTGCTACATTATAGCCCTGCTGACACACACACACACACACACACATACACATATACACAAAAGAGTGACTGATTGGACTGAATTCACAGCAGAGGGGTAGGGAGAGAATGATCTTGTCTGTCAGGTTCATATCAGCGCTCCAGTGCGCTCTATATAATGAAACACCCCTTCCGACTCTCCACAGTCGAATGCACTATTAGCTATTGCATATTATCTTATTCACATTGCCGCAGGCACAGGATTTAACCTCAGAGGACCCAATTACACTTGCGCCAACAATAATCAGCAACGCTGGTGCATATAGCCACTCTACTTTGGCTGTCAAGCAATGCAAAATGGAGTTTCATGCATATGCATATAATCATTGTAAATAGAAAGATTACTGTGCATATACTGAGACTTCTTTTTCTTCTTTTTTTCACCAGTTTAACCATAGCCAATCCCATTCACTAGCTTGGTCTCACCCTGTTTCAGGATGCTACCAAGCCGGGAGGGTGGAGGCTGATGGGACACGTTAAGCCAACCATTTTTTAACAACCTTTCAAATGTCTCCAGCTTTAACATGCTTGGAGGAGAACACTAATTGCCAATTCTATTACAATAGGCCACCTCATTGCATCCCTTGGGAACTTGATACTTACGTTACAGGACATTGAGAGTTTATCTTTCTTTCTCAATATTTTTCATTCTTATGCCCCTCTGGGCCTCTGATAGAGATCAGACCTAGAGCCTTCCATGTGGACCCGCAAAGACTAGACAAATCATTTTCTCTTCACCTTTCTCCCGGGCTCCAGCTGATCCATTTCATTGGTCAATTTTCACATTTCAGATATGTTTCCTATTTCACATTTAGCAACATCTAAGTCTATTTTTCTTTCCATCCTAGAATAGCAGGGAGGATTATTCCATTCCCCTGTCAAAGGAAAAGTGAAATCATCGCATACAAATTACCCCAAGTGTCACTCTTTTTGTTGCCATCGTTCTCTCTTTCCTGCCCCTCTTTCACTATCTCTTCCCACCCCATGCCTTTTTTCTTTGTCCACATTCTTCACATCCAGGGACAGTTGAGATAAAGTGAGGGAGGGTACTGATTTGCTTAGTGAAAGTGGTTGTCCCACCAAACAGAAGGTATCAGCAGATTTGTGGTGTGCAGCTCACCCATGTTTTGACAGCAGCCACAGTAATTATTTATTGTCCGGATTGGATAGCCTCCCAGCGTTGGATAATTGTCCTTTTCTCTTCAAATTGACAATAAGCTCGAAGTCTTATTGCTCTGTGCTTCCTCTCCCTTACACTCCATTGTCGAATGAAATATATCGTAATTAATGCTGGGCAATGATTTAAATTTTTAATCGCGATTAATCGCATGGTTTTCTGCGATTAATCATTATTAATTGCATTGTTATAAGCAAAATTAAATAATTAATTCAAAAGTAGTGCATTGTGCACTTTTATTTTTAAAGTACTGCTATATGGATAAAAGGGCAATAACATTTGGTTTGCAAACACTTTAAACAAATAAAGAGCTTTTTAAAAGCAGTGTTCTCTCGCAACATTAATGTAATCAAATCAAATAAAGCCAAAGCTATTTGCCACTGCAGAGCATTCACATTTCACATCTAGTTTGTTATAAAAAAAAAAAACAAGTTACTCTCAGAGTCCATAGCATGGGCAGCAGAACCGTTATAGCAGCTGCGAAGACAGACCAGCTCCGTAAGAAAGTCTATGTATCTGAATGCAGTGTCATTAAAGTCCCTTTTTAGTGTAATGGTCAGACGTCCCATATAATATGGACAAAAGTAATGACTGCCACACTGATTGGAAGGCACTTTACAGTGCAACTCGATAATACATACTATGAAAGCAACCCAGGAGTATCTCAAGTAAAAGAAATGGGTAATTCTATAATTGCAAAGTCAACCACCCAACCTAGGCATTGCCATATTGGTGCTACTGCATGTTTGATATAACTTCTCTGACTACAAAGTTACTCTTGGCTGTGTATTTTTGGGTAGTGGACAACTTTTAACCTAGCACTCACACGTCACTATCATGAGAGCATCAGTGGTGTGCCATGCATGTGCCACCACGCGAACATCCTGCTACTGTATAACTGCCATTGTATCGCACATATAAAGCAGAAATTCCTAATTTGTTCTTTCTTCTTATTATCTCCAGAGTCGAAAACATGCAAACAAAGTGCGTCTCTACTACATGCTGCACCCAGTGGACGGAGGTTGCCCAGCTAAGAAGCTACGAACAGACAATGTGAGTACCTCGGCTTACTCGTGTGTTGCACAAGTCTTGTCCATTAGTATATCTTCACACTTGTATACAGCCTACATGCATTGGCTGCACACAGTGAACAGTGTTTTCCCAGGAGAAGTGAGCATCTGCTCATGGACTTCCCCTGGAATTGATTTGTGCCTGACCCTCCCCAAATCTGTCTCCATGTTGCGAATTGTTAAACGATGCTCCATTTATGGCTGAAGAGGACGCACAACAATGGCACTGTCAGCCCACCATCCATCAACCGGCTTCGTGAGAGGATGGAATACTACAGGGTTGCATAAGATGTGGAACAGTCCCCTTTTGACAGCAGTAACCATTTTGTACTATCAGTTCATGATCAATTAAAGGGTGAAAATGAGTCATCTGTACTCAAGGGGCCAGCCTGGTTTATCAGGTAAATTTGTGGCATTTAACAGACTCTTTTATCCAAAGTGACTTCAATTCCCTAACTACAGGGGGCAGTCTCCCTGCAGCAACTTGGGGTTAAGGGTCTTGCTCAGGAACCCAGTGGTGGGGTGTTGAAGGTAGGATTCAACCCCATGACCTCTTGGTCCAGAGGCAAGTATGCTACCCACTAGACCACCACCACCCAAACAAATTGGCCCTTCTAGTCACACGTGAACACACCACAACACAGTACACAGTGTGAACAATGTGAAATTCTTTCTATGCATTTAACCCATTCACCAAGTGAAGCAGTGAGCAGCAGTGGGGATGGTACTTTGCTCAAGGGTACCTCAGTGGTGCAGCTGGCAGTCCGGGGATTTGCACCCATGACTTTCACAGGAGCAGCTCCCTGAGCACTGAGGCGCCAGCTTCCTCTATAACATAAAGCACAAGATTCTGGGAGCAGATCTATTTAACAATCAGACAAAAGAATCCTTGATAAAACCCGGAACTCTGTTACTTTACAAGTAGTTCAGACATAGAACGAGAAGAAACAAGGTGTAGCAGACAGTAGTAAACAAAACATTGATCATTAAATAAGGCACATTACAACAACACAGAGTGCAGTTGCAGGAAATAACAAATAGATCCGAATCAAGAGTTATGAGAATTGGGTTTTGAAAGAAGCAAGAGAGGTAAAGATTATAAAGATTCTGAAGGATGGAGTTCCATTAGTTGGTGGCAGCCTAAAAGAACTGCCACCAATTGAAGAGTTGACATTTTGGGACATTAAGCGAACTAGTACCAGACAAACGCAAAGAATGAATGGAGTAACTGAGTGAAATAATTCAGTTAAGCAGTGGGGGACAGAACCATGGAGAGCATTAAAGGTAATGAGAAGCAGCCTAAACTGAATAGGATAAGATGTGGTTAACCAGTGAAGTTTGAGGAGAAATTGGGGAGTTTTGCACAGACTGAAGATCAGCAATGTTTTTTTGTAGGGACACCAGAAAAAAGAGCATTACAGTCATCAAGACAAGACGATACAGAAGCTTGAATAAGCGTTTCACCATCCATCATGGAAAGAGATGGACAGATACAACAGAAATTACAATAAAAGCTAATGTGAGGGTCAAATGTCAGAGAAGGGTCAAACAGGACACCCAGATTCTGAACAGAGTAAGAGGGCGAAATGAGAGCACTATCAATGTAAAATCAGAGAGCTTATAGGTGACAGCAAACCATTAAGAGTTCAGTTTTATCCGCATTAAGATTGAGAACACTTGATGTCAGCGATACTTTTGCATGCAGGTGGCTGTAAAAACAGCCTGAATGCAGGCAGTTCATTCAGTAACTTTAAGTGCAACAGCCAGGCCTCCGACCGTCAGGCCCAACATCAGTGCTTCCCAACCCAGTCTTTAGAGGAAACCCAGACAATCCCTGTTTTAGCCATAACCAGGCTACTCACTTACCTAAACAACGCAATCTTCAACAGTGCATATCTCACCACATTTAATTATTCAACTCTGTATCCTCTGGACCCTCCAGTCCTGAATTTTTATTGGACAACCATACAGTTGCACCAAGGTCTCACAGTCTTTTTTAAGTGATTATTGTGGGCTAAAGTGGTTGGCTTTTCTCAATATTTGCAGCAATGTTTGAATCATGTTTGTTTTTTTTGGGGGGGGGAGGGGGTGCAGCCTAATTAGTCCTAGATAAAGTGGCACAGGGGAGCAGGATGCGAAGGTGCCATTTATTATTGGTTTTCCCTGCTCCAACACACCTGATCCCACTCATGAAGGTGTCAGGTACAAGACGACATGGCCAATTATTTACAGCAAGAGTTCAATTACCTGTTGGTGATTACAAAATCTGGGACCGGTAATAGGATTCAAGGCCTGGAGTCAAATACTTCTAATCTAGATCATCTGGAAGACTGAACTGAACTTGCTCCACACATCAATGATTTTCAAATCCAGGACCCTAATCCGTTGACGGTAATTACCAAGCCCTACTTAAACTGGACTGGGTGAGTTTAAAAAGACAATAGCTGAAACTTGGCTATGGGCTATGGGTGTCCAGGATCAGAGTGGAGAAGCTACGAAGATATAATACTGGGACTAGTGTAAGGAATGTCTTCAACCAAAAAGCCTCTTCAAACCAAACATGCTGACTTCTATGTGTACCAATGTAATGCCTTGCCTTGGGATGGCTTCTGGTGCTTCGTCGCCATAAGCTTCTGAAACAATGCAGAATAAGTTCACATGTGCAAGTCCCTCTATTTTTTGTTGGTCTCAGACCTCGCGTTCTCTCCCCTGTGCCTCTGCAGTCTGTGCTGCCTGTGGAGTTACCAGATGCTGCTTTTACATCCCATTGCTTCCAAATAGAGGCTCAAAGTACTATCTGTAGGTGGCCCAAAGTCTGCCTTAAATGCTTTTTAAATGCTTATTTTAAAACAAAGGTGGAACTGCAGTATAACACAATTAAACATAATGGGTCTTTGCTTTTTATGAAAAAAGTAAATGACCAAGCTGTGTTCATGTTTAGGTAATAGGAAAGAATTTTAGCTCTCTGCTGTTTTATTGCACCGCCAGGAATTTTTGGCCTCCTAAAAAATTCATGCATGGGCCCCTCGCCTCACCTCATTTGACTTAGCAGTCCTACCCACAGCATTAAATACATGCCACAAATTTCCATAACCATACTCACTGTTTTATTATAGCTCCGTAATTCCAACTCATGAACACATACAACATGATGGCATACATACAGTAAGCAACTGGGTGAAACGGCAATGTTTGCTGTGCCGTCAAACTGTTGCATCTTGGTTGTCAAGAGTGATTTTTTTTTTTTACCTCTAGCACTTATTTGTGATCAGTGATCAAATCAAATCGAACAAATAAATAAATGATGATATTATAATGGAGTATCCAAATCAGCCGCTTCCACTTTACCCAGCTACTAAACACCAGTAATTGCTGTTAATAGACTCCCAATATATGCACTTATCTGAGGCTATAGAAGTACTGAATATAAAATTCTGATATATGTGAAAAAAGTGTAAACTCTATACCAAAATATATGTTGGCAAACCCTAATCTCAATTACCACCCCTAATCTGAAACATGGTTAGGTATTACCGTTTAGCCATTTGTGACCTTTACTTGGTGATAATAAATGCAGACGCATCAGCTACAAAGCTTTCAGACATCAGTAACTGAGAAAGGTGGCACTTCCTCAGAATGAACATTGCCATTTGCTCTGTGTTAACAAACCCAGCTTGTGCCGTCTTTCTTTTTCTTTCTTTTTCTTTTTTTTTTGCGTGTACCTGATTTGAATTCCCGTTAAAAGATAAGCACTTATCTGTGCTCTAACGCATCGGCTTAGAGGTTTTCGCCATTCTTCTACATAATGCACTGCCATCCCCCCATATCTGTTTACCCATACAAAGTGAGGGGGGAGGCATGCTTCAGAAAACAGCAAATGTGCTGGACACAAGGTTTTTCATGATTACGGATTTGTCATTAACCTGTAACCTATGATAGCGGAATTCATATAAGAAACCCCCTGCTCTCCAATCATAAGCCTGACAGTGTTCAAAGTCAGCATTTTTCTGATGGGACTCGGTGTAGAGGTGGAAGCAATTATTTTTCCACTACGTTACTCCCTCTGATAGCTTAAAGATCAATGCGCTTTGCATGGCCGCTGTTCCGCGCATGCCAGGGCTTGATGGAAAATGGTATAATGCTAAGCGCCAGGCTTACTTCTTTTCCCTTGAGTGCCTTAGGAAGTTGTGGTCCAGACCTTTTCGCTGGAGAGCAGTTGGGCATGTCCATGTAGCCTTTGATCAAACACAAAACGCCTTTTGGAAGTCGCCCACCTTGGCAAAAACATGCAAGAAGTAAAAAGGTTAAAACACTGGTTTTTTTGTTTTATCTTTCTGGACCAGTGGTTCAGATTTTAGCTGCACATTTCAGTGCTGTCCCTGCTCCCAACACACCAACTGATCCAACTAATCAGTAAATTACCTTTGAGTTTAAGGGGGTGTACAAACCCCAAAAAGTACCGATTTGGGGATCATGATGTTTCAGTGGCTAATAGCCAAACCAAACCGCGCTTATCAAGAGCCAGAATGGCTTCAACCTTGACCCCCTTAATGATTGGCACATCCACTGGACAAGCCAACATTCTATCAGAAACCAATGAGCAAAAACTTCAGGTCAGTCCCAGACTGCATCCTTCTGGCTTAACAACTGGCTTAACATCATTCAAAGGATAACACGTCCCGTCCATCAGCTCATTAATGGCAGTTTAACGAGCCATCATCGCTTCTCTCAGCACATAATGAAACCTCAGCAAGCCGGTGCAGGAGATCTCACCCTCGTCCACCTATTTAACACCAATCAGCTGTCTGCGGTGGCTACTAATAGCTACACAGTCCCCTGAGGACACTTTAAAAACCTCCTCCCTGCCCCCTCTGGTGCTGTAACTCGATGCAAGGGCCGCTAAAGCAGATGCAATTAGTGGCCTGGGGTGCGTTTGGGGCCTATTGGATATCTTGTCTAATTAGCAACCTTTAAATCAACCCCAGCCGGGTCTCATCTTTCCTGTGGTAGAACAGGCAAGCTGGCTTCAGTCTGCAGAGCAGGCACCCACTTCTCAAGTCCTGAAGATTCCTTCTAGCAGTAACTCTCCTTTCATTTAAAAAAGGATGCAGGACATGTTTATCTAGGTCAGGGGTCTCAAACAAGAACAACCTTCATATGTCCTGTCACATATCTACAATATATCCTAAAAACTGGCCTAAAGCGAGGTTTGTCCATGCCTTAATATTTACAACTGACAAGTAGATCTACTTCACCCACAACACACTAAGGCAGCCTAAGATAAGCTATATGCATTCGGGTTGGACTGATGCTCCGGTTTCAACCACTGTATCCAATGCTTGGCATTGCAGAAAAGTGATCTTACACTCGGATCTGGAATGCCATTTCATTAAGGTTCAAATACATATGATTGGATGACCCCAATGACAGCACTTACAGTTGTCTAAGGCAGCTTTAGCAGCTTAGAAATTTCACAAACTGACTTGGAGCAGGGGTGGCATCCAATGATCATTCTTCAGTGTGAGCCAGTCTATCACCAGCGTTCATACATCTGTTAGCAATGGCTGTGGCTGAGGTCAGTAATTAGAAAAGGTGTCCATATACTTTTGACCTGACCTCTGCTGTGGGGAAAATCTCTGACTGCCTCACATTCACTCAGTATTCCAAGTATGCTTGAGATCTTAGAAATGTGTCTGAAATTTCTGAAAAGTTTCCTAAAGAAAAAAACCCTTCATGTCAGTATGACGACATTTTTAAGAAGCAGGTTTCACCTTCATCATATTAATCATAATTTAAATGGATGTAAATATCTGGTCTTGTGTCACCCTGCAGCTGGGTTAATTCTTCACACATATCAAGGCAAAACACCTGCAGTCAGGTTGGCTGTATATATGCTGCTCTGCATATACTGTATATTACACAAACCTCAAATAATAACAGAGGTCCCATGGTCAGAAGATAATCAAAGAAATAATGTAGAGACTGATAGTCCGCTTGACAACAGGTTAGCAATGCACTGTAAGATAATACATCCATAATGTGGGCCAGTAAGAGGACGTATAAGGTGAGTGTGGCCAGTGGTTGGAAGGTAAGGGTTTAATAAAAAAGTTGAGTGCACACTAGTGTCCAGTAGCTTCAGCCTCCCCCTCCCCCACACATGGTCATTCCATGGTGCCCGGGTGCAGTTTGTCTAGCAAAGCAATCATGCTCATAATGGGGAAATTGCAAAGAACCCTGCACATAGGAGACAGCGATGTTAGCCTGAACTGGATGCAGTTGGCGTGGCAACCTGTTCTCATGGAGACTGGGGAGGATGGGTTGTTGGCTGGCTCCGTCACAAGTGTCATGTCCTATTTTTAGTGTGGTCAGTCTTCCTGCCTGGGTCAAAACATAGCCATGGTAAATTGCCTGACTGGTAATGGCTCTCTGTAATTCAGCCTGCATGACGGGCACGTTATTTCCTTTCTTGCCACAGAAGCCGTTTAAGCATTCTGACGGTTGCAGAAGCAAGCAGCAATACATCACAGAAATCAGCTTACTGTCACATTAGCAGATGTACGACGTAAGTGACATTTTGTGTCATTTACATCATAAGTAATATGTCTTTCTTGACATAGCAAGTCATCTCCTTTATCTCACCACTGCAGGGCTGTGAACACAATAAGCATGGGTGCAAAAAAGCACCACATCAAGTGTTAAAGGCCAGATCCACCAATACAACACTGAAATGGTTAAGTCTTTCTAGTACTTCTAGAGAAACATACCAGGTAAGAGTAGTTCAAAGTGGTGGTGAATGGAACCAGATGTCTGGAGAGTTTAACCCTTAGAACCCTGAGGGTATTTTCCTGTTTCTGCATTGTTCTTTTCTAATATTTAAAACCTTAAACAATGTGTGATGAACAAGTATCTCATAGCCTTTTTTTTCTATTTTAACTGTAAACATCCCCAAATATACATATTAATCAAATAAATTTCAGCTTACACACACATTAGTATTATAATACGATATGTTGGATTTAAAAAAATAATATTTACAATCAAAAGTGAGTTTGGCCCAGGTGGAGGTTATTATTCTTAGTCTGTATGTCATGTTGGGCTTGTAGGGAGGACACAACTGCGGGAGATAGCATTTCTTAAAACAAGTCTTTAATGAACACAAGGATGGCAAGTGAGCTTACCAAGCTCCGAACAAAACAAGCTAACACAAACTGGTACTTGTACGGTTCCCGCAGGTCCTTTCCTCAATGGGAACCCAAGCTTGAGAGAGGGAGGAAGGCTCAGCTGCTTCGCTGAGTCGATAGAGGCTTTTAGGCACATGCACAATGGTGTCCAGTCGGTTGGCTCCACTTTCCGTGGAGCTACTTGTGGTGAGGACTGCTCACCGTGTCACGCCTGTGGAGACAAGGTGGGAGACACAGAGAGAAGGTTGACAGTCACTGATACATGTGAGCACGGACAGTAGCAGCAGCATTGTTAAGATGGAGGCACGAGTCCAGAACCCTTCTCTAGGAACACAGACGTTAGATAGAGTTTTCAAAACCAAGAACACAAACCCAAGTACCAGCCGGTTGTAAGAGCTTTGTGACCGCACGTCTTCTCTCTGGATCGGTGGGCTTTTCTACTGCGTAGCGTCGAGGGGCTTGGCCCAACCAACCAATCCCGCAACAGAAACAATCAGACACAAATGAGTATTAACACAGAACAGGTTGACACTGAAGCTCAACGCTTCCGGCTGGGTTGGATAAGCACCATACAAATACACCCATCCGACGATGATGTCTCAAAGACGCGACAAGACTTCTGGAGACGAGGGATCCCCTCTCAAGAACCGTTTCAATGGGAGGGCGAGGGGAAACCCTGATCACCTCTGAAGCTGCACAGGGACGGCCCTGGTGACCAGGCTGTCCCAATACCCTCAATCTCTGGGAAGGTCGTCCCCAAGGTCGAGGAGCCAGACGGTCCGGCCGGTTACGATGGAACTCCACATTGAGCTCCTGACTTAACACTTCGCCTGCCAGGTCCCAGCTTCTCTCCTCGGGGTCGTACCCCTCCCAGTCTACTAAGTACTGGAGGCCTCCCTGAGGTCTCCCGGGTTCAACGATCTTGTGTTTTTCTGTTTGTATCTAAGACCTAAATCAAAGAAATTGGTTCATTTTTGTTCTTTATGGGCTTTTGCATGTGGCACCATTTTTAAATCCCCAGTAGTGTTTTTTATTTTTATTACATGTTTTTACATGTAGGTTGTTCGTTAATGTCCTTTGGAATAGGCTGCAGCTGAACAGGGAAGCTCAGCATTGACGCTGTTAGACGAGGAGCTTTTGGAGTTAGCGTGCATCAACTGGAAACCTTACAGGTGAGGGGAGCGGTGTTGACTGAACAAGATGTGACAGTCATATGCTCTACTTGCTCTTTATCTCCTTTAGCAATATGCAACAGATTGTGTGTGCACACACTCACGTACTCTCTCTCTCTCTCTCTCTCTCTCTCTCTCTCTCTCTCTCTCACTCACTCACACACACACACACATACACACACACACACACACACACACACACACACACACCTTTTCATCCCTACTAAGCATGACAGACAGCCTAAAAAAAGCAACCAGAATGCAAAGCATGGATTTCATGTGAAAGACGAAAATGCCTCTGAAGACCTCTGAAACCATGCGTCGTTCAATATCTGGCCTCATGCTCACATTAGCTCTGAAAAATGACTACTGTTTTCTACAACTGCCTCCCTGTGGTAAACAACTAGGTTCAAAAGCCTGGATCTACAAAAGCACCCCGCCCCACACACACACACACACACACACACACACACACACACACACACAAACACACACACACACGCATACACTACTTTTCCCAAGGCATATGTTGGAGCAGTAAATGAGGGTATGGAATGGAAGAAAATATGGACAAATCCATGGTATAAAACTGCCCAACCAAGAAAGAATAGGGAATACCACCAAATAAATATGAACGATACACATCATGTCCAATAAAGAAAACTGGATTGACTCACCCACGGTCAACAGAAAAGGTCAAGTAGAGATGTCTGGATGAATGACCTCAAAGACGAATTATCCTGGGGCAGCCAACTGAGGATCTTGTACCTGGAATTGCACATTAGACCTCAGAAAAAAAGGTGTCCTCAAAGTCTGATTATGGGAGGTGAAACACTGGTCTGCCAAATCAGAAGCTACGCTGCAGGACGTGCTCGATGACGTAGACTGGGACATGTCCAGTCATGCGCGAACGACGTCAACGAGTTAATGTATGTAGCAGTTAGCTTTGTTAGCATGCTAACAGATGAGATCATCTCTACAGTGAGAGTCAAGATGTTTCCGAACCAGAAACTGTGGGTGGACAGATCGATCCACGCTGCAGTGAACGCCAGGACCACCACATTTAATGTGGGTCACGTCACCGGCGATATGAGCGCCTACAAAGCAGCGTCAGGTGCGCGGTGAGGGACGCCAACTGTCGGTACCAAGGGTGTCTGAAGTCTCACTTCCATCAGGGTGATACATGGAACATGTGGCATGGACTGCGCACCATCACGGACTACAAAGCCACGGACACCGCAACAATCAACGCTGACTCTGCATTCGCCAACGAACTGAACGAGTTCTTCGCACGTTTTCGAAGTTAGCCAGGCAGCTAGTGCTAACTACAGCCTGACAACAGAAGACGTTGACGTCATCAGCGAGGAACGCATGTTCAGCATCACGGAGCATGACGTCCGAGCGGCACTGAGGAGAATGAATACCAGGAAAGCAGCGGGTCCAGACGGAATCACCGGCCGTCTGCTGCGCTGCTGTGCTGACCAGCTAGCGGATGTGTTCACTTCCATCTTTGATGAGTCACCGGCAAAGTCCGTAGTCCCCACGTGCTGTAAAAGATCCACCATTGTAGCCGTGACCAAGAACATCAAGCCCTCATGCCTGAACGACTACCGGCCAGTTGCACTGACTTTGGTAGTAATGAAGGTGCTACAGAGGCTGCTGAAGAATATCATCTTCTCCTCCATCCCAAACACCCCTACTTATAAGCAGTGTATCGATTCAAGCTGCCTTGTCGAAAGATGCTACCTTGAAGCTCATTCAGTTTATACAGTCATTTTATAACACTGATAATGATGAGAAATAGGCAAATAATAGGCTCTACATCTCGGCTTAATTGCGATAAAAATTTTAATCGTTGCCCAGAATGTATTTATA
>JBBJLS010090065.1:0-22373 GCA_037577275.1 Bryconaethiops microstoma
GGTGTTTTTGTTGGCAGAACCCCCCCCCCCCCCCCCGCTGATACAAATGGCTTCAAACAATTTAGGTGCCTGAGACTTTGGCTCAGTACTGTATGTCAACTCTGATAATTTACTGCCTGAGTGGATTCGGACCACAGCTTCTGGCCAGTCTATGTTGGTCATTTTGGAATTTGTAAGCTCAGCGAGAATGGACAGAGGCTGCAACAGTCCTGCTATGGCCTATGCGTAACACATATATCGATTTCCACCAAACTACATCAAAGAGGAGCTGAGGTACTAAACCTTTTGCATCACTTTCAGGTCCAAACTGGACACATTCAGAATGAAGCTTAGTCAGGCATGAGGATAAAAGTGCTGTTTATGGGTTGTGTGTTTGATGAAATGCTCTCCCTAATGTGAAAGCGTTTGAGGGAACAAACCTCACACACCGTACGTGTGATTTGGGGCATGTGGGGATCTGAGGGTATTATGGTACTTTTCCACTGGCACAAGTAACCACGCTGTACCATGAACAAATGTTTTTCCATTGCAAATAAAGCGACCTGAAAATGAGCTGCTTGATGGCAGGGCTAAAAGTGAACCATAGCCAAACTGACTCCATCACTACTTTCTGATAGAGTAAAATATTGTCACCACAGACAGACCTGGAATGAGGCCACTGTTTTTACTGTCCGAGCAAAAATCAACAACATTGAAGTCAACTGAATACATGCTCAAATGTCTGTTTGGGCTGTGGATACATTTCAGTGGGATCTTTCTATGACACTAACAAATTTATGTTTGTGAGAAGCATAAAGGTGATCAAGGACATCACAAACAACATATCTGGGGTAGGCTGTCATCACATGGATTAAGGATGCAGAGACTATAAATAATACAAGACCACAATAACAAAAGCGGCTCTGACAGCAAAACTATCCACTGGTTCGACTCCATGGACATGACTTTGGGACGTCTGGCCACAAACTGCGGGAGAGAGTCTCCGTTACCAAACTGAGATACACTGGAACATCAAAATGTGCTGCAAATTCTTTACCATTGCAGTAAAGTTTAGGTACAGAACGGTTCCTGTAGACCTGTGGAAAAGTGCCTTTACTTGTTTCAGTATACTAGTCCTGAACTTAAAAATAGTAAATAAACAATAAGCTTTTTCTATTGTATTATAGCTGTAAGTGTAGTTGGGGGATCAGTAAGTGTTATGTTTGGGGGTTTTTAAAGGGTCAAGACCCTTCTCTAGTATTATTCGGCTGCAGTAGGAGGATCACTGTAGTGGAAAATCAGCAAAACACAAATATTTTTCACTCAAACAAAACCTTTATTCTTGTCCACGGGGAGAGTATTCGCTGAGGCAGTCTCAGTCGAAGCTCTCAAAGTCCCAGCTCCACACAGGAAGCTAATATACCTTAACATACACATAGGTTGTCTCAAATGACAACACACCAGCCCTCATGCACATACATGCCTTATTCGGCCATGACTTTTCCTCTCATCCACAATGACCACATGGAAAGAACATAACCATCACACACATGCACTATAAGAATAACATAGGAGGATCCCAGTTCAACCTTTGTCCCTAAAAGGCCATCCATAGCATACATAAGCATTCCTATGCTATGCCCTCACACTCAGCCTAAAACATAGCAGAATACTTGTGTAAGATTCTCTCTTATTATCTATCTTCCTTCATAATCGCGTAAAAGTGGGTGGAGATATAACTCAATTTACTGATGTTTGAGTGTCTTGCAGCAGCTGGTTTTGTGCCTTTTTTTTAAAAAGAGGTGTAAATATGCCCTAGAGTCTCAAACAAAGTGACATTGAGAGACTTTCTTTAACAACAGCAGCAGAGAAACAGAGGCACCAGCCTCAAACACGAGATGAAAGGATGTTTACCATCAGAACCAGATTGTTTAAGCTCTCAAGATCAGACTGTCTTGTCATGTTTCACAAACTTTTCGTTTCTGTACCCAGACTCCTGTTGGAGTTGCTGGTAGGAAAGAGTTTTGTCAACACCACTCTCTCTTGCCACTCGCTCCACCACAGTGCTGCCTGTGCCTTCGACAGCGCTCTAATCAGAAGTAAACTGGTCCAAACTAATCGATACCTCAAAGCAAAGAGGACCCCTAGCCATCCACATAGCCAAAACCTCCATTGCTGTGCAAGAACCATTGAACAATCACTCCAGAACCATTCTACAGACAACTCTGAAAAGACATGGTGCAGCCTCAGTGGAGCTGTCTACACCAGAGACACAGGTGCATTTGCAACAAGAGAGAAGCGAAACCTGAATATGCAGTTTTCATCCAGCACCAGCATGCAGCAGATCCTTCTGAGTGACCTTCTGCAAATGAATACTGCCTGAACCTTTGTATGGTTGTCCAACTCTGTTGAGTAAAGTCTACGACATTAACCCTTATAATGCGAGTGGTATTGATGGTAATGCGAGTACAACAAATGGTAAATCGTCATCATACGGTAAAACAGCTCCTTATATGGAAGTTCCCCTGGTTTGTGTTGATGCTTTAGGTGTCAGACATCATGCTGAGCATTGTTTGGCATTCATATGTCATGTAGAAGTTATAGTGACATGTAATAATAAAAACCACTCCTGAGAGTCACACGGAAATTACCACTAAGAACAAAAATGCCCAAACTTACTTTTATTTTAGGTTTTAGAAAGAATCTATCACTGTGACTCTTCTCTGGCAGATGCAGTCCAGCATTCCCACATCAGAACAGTTTCCCACGTGGAGATATATCGAATGTTCTCATGTTTTTCGTTTAGTTCTTCTTAAATCACTGTATTTTCAATACTGTAAATTAGTGGTTAGGGCATTCGCCCTGCGATCAGGAAGTCGTGGGTTCAATACCCAAGACTGCTAAGCACCTCTGAGGTACCCTTGAGTAAGGTATTGTCCCCACACTCTGCTCCCCTGGCGCCGTGTTCCTGGCTGCCCACTGCTTCACTTGGTGAATGGGTTAAATGCAGAGGAAGAATTTCATGCTGTTCACACTGTGTGCTGTGGTGTCTTCACATATGACAGAATGGTCTATTTTACTTCCACTTCAATGAGAAGAACTGCAAACATAAAATGACACTTGCGCAGCAGTATGGAGAGTGCTTTCCTTGTGCTTTCCCTACTTCACAGATTCTAGCCTGGAGGATTAACTATGCTGCCATTGACATTGCCTGGGCCTGTCTGTGTCTCGAAGACGCCGGTCACCCGTCTGTTGCCAATCTACACCACACTGCTGACCTATCTATACCTGGGCCACTGCACATCCCCCTGCACACTCCTTCACACCCTCACAAACAGACTCTTTGTAAATAAATCACCTGTGTTACATTCACACCTGACTCAGTATTTTTGTACATGCCCTCACCAGCTGGCAGGGGCCACAGTGGTGGAAATTGCAGGCACATGGAGGGCGAACATGGATGCTATTCCAGCCCAGGATTCATTACTACAATATCTTCTGGAGACAAGTGTCCAGCAAGCACAAACCCCAGTCACCCTGCTGTACCCCACCTGAGAAGCCCAACACATTCCCACCAAGATGACCTCTGAGGTTGATGTTAAGGATGATGTCAAGGCTGACCTGGGAATGTTCGAGAGAATAGCTGTCTGAGAAGGCGGGGCTCAGCATGAGTACACCCCCTTTCTTACTGGGGAGCCCCAACGAGCATACTACCTCCTTACTGTGGAAGAGGTGGCCAACTATGAAACCCTTAAGGCAGAAAATCTGTATTTATTTGGAGAGGGCAGTAGAGAAGTTCCATCATTGGGTCTACCATTCTAACAAAGAGATGCAAGCCCAAATAGACCTGCTGCTGGAAATTACAAGGAGATGTTGTCTAAAGAAGTGATGGAAAGAGTGACACTGACAGTGCTCCCTGGCAAGGAACAAAAAGCAGTAGGCAAGAAGGCCACTCAGAGCCAGAGGGACACGGTTACGTCCCTTGAGTGCTAGACATGAGACGGAACAAATGTTGCCCGGCGACCTGGGAACCTTGCTGTGATGCCCCCGCCGAGGACCTCTGCAACTAGAGCACCTCCGAGGCCCTGGAGAAGAGACCAGTTGGAGATCGGCCTCACTTGACAAGCCCCATGGCCACCAACCCCAAGCACTGACCCTTCAAACGCCCTGGTTAAGCCCTGGCTAGCAGGCTGCACACTACACTCACCAGCAAAAAAACACAATCAAAAAAGAACACCCACCCCGACCACTGTGAGGATGGAGGGCATGCCCACTTCAAACATCCTTGACTAGGCAGTGCCATTACACAAACGCGCCCCTCCTTGTTTCACCCGGAACTTGACCCTGTGGGAGCCTAGCCATTTTGTGCGTCTGTGGGGATGTGCGGAAGGTTCCTGCTGCTTGGATGAGGGTTAGGGGGCGGGGTAGGGAGTGGCCTGTAGTTGTGGGCTGATTCATGAGACGCCCATCTCTCTACTGGTGGGCAGGGACTGGCCAGACCTTATACAGACAGAGCTGCCCAACCATAGAGCTGAACAGAAGTGATGGACTGAACTGTTGTGATTGGTATGAAGTTCTGTAACTTTCTTCTGGTAATCTTGTCAGCCCTTTAGCATTGTCTTGTTAGGCTTTTCTGTGATTTGTATTTTGTCCACCTGTGGTTCCTTTGTGTGTTATAATGTGTTTGGCTCATTTGCATGTGTAAACATTTTCAGCTGGCTGAACACCCTCTCCTGCTCTTCAGTGGCTCTGAAGTGGAGAGAGTTAGTAGTGCCAAGTTCCTGGGTGTGTACATCTCCCACGACCTCGCCAGGTCTGGCAACACCAGCTCTGTTGTGAAGAAGGCACAACAATGCCTGCACTTCTTGCAGAGACTGAAGAGAGCCAGACTCCTGCCACTTCAAGTGCCTGCAGCTCATAGTGAAGATAGCTGAGAAGACCTTTGAGGTCTCCCTCCAGGATATCTTCCAGATGTGCTGCGTATACAGGGCCTCTGCTGTTGTACAGAACACAACCTCTTTGCCCTTCTCCCATCAGGCAGAAGGTTCTGCAGTATTAGGACGTGCACTGAAAGGCTCTACAGTAACTTCTTCCCCTAAGCTATCAGAGTCCAAACTCCCTGGAGCCTCTCAACATCTCATCTCATAAAATGAATATCTTAAAGTCATTACCTAATTGCATTACCTAAAGCTTGCACTTTACAGTCTTCTTGCAACTACAAAATTACTACCGCCACTGCTGTGAGTGCCGTTGTCTGCATAGCTGCAGTGTTTAGTGGAAATGTCTGTAGACGGCTGTTGCTGTTATTTGTCTGTATTTTTTTTAAATGTGTGTGGTTGGTTGATTGTTGTTCTATTTTATGCATCTTGGACTGTATGAAACAACTTTGCGTTCAGCAGCATACTTTTGTTCTTTTTCATTAGCTGTGCTTTAATGTTTAAAGTCATCGCTGAAACAGGTCCATTATAGTTCAACTTCTCTGTGCTCCCGTATAATTCAACTTCTCTGTACTCCACTATAACTTAGCTTAACTATACTCCACCATAACACAAGATCACTATACTCTATTAGAACTTATCTTCACTTCATACCACTATAACTCAACTTTACTACGCTCTCCTATAGCTACCTTTGATTTACTACACTAGAAATCACTGTATTACACGAATGTGGATCTCCACTATACTACACTTTAACAGAACTTCTTTATACTCCACTCTAACTCAACATCACTATACTCCACTATAACTCAACTGTCTGTTTGTAAACCTGCTTGTTGAAGCAGTTGTGCTTTTTGCAGCCATATCTGGGTACTGTTCATGTCTGGTGGGGTGTGTGCCCACAATTCTTTACAGCTTAAAATTGTTGTGAGAAGGTCTGGACATCTAAATCCATCTGGCCTTTTTTTCTCTTTTTTCAAGCAGGTTTAATATAGCGGTTTCTTTACTGGTTCTGACTAGTCATTCATGAAGTGCCATCACACAGACGGAGATCCCACTTACGTCACCATGTTTCAATGACTATGAATAATGATGAAAGTAAACTTGAAAATTTAAGACCCAGCTTTAGCTTTTTGGTATAGGCAGACTAGCATTCATAACGTTATGCAAAAGTGAGAGACCATCTAACATTTATTTTATATTTATTTTTAAATTATCCTGAAGTACAAGTTATTCATTTCTAAGCATCAAAAACAAAGCAAACACACATTTCACAGCAAATCACACAAAATCCTCTTTATACACCATTTACATTTACTTTTACAGCATTTAGCTGATGCTCTTATCCAGAGCAACGTACATCAGTGCTCAAGTAGTCCACATCTAGGGTTAATTAGCTGAGTGGAATGAGACACCATGGGTCTGTAATATCAAACTTTTTTACAATATCCCAACTTTCTGAGGTACCGAATTTTGGGCTTTCAGTACCTGAAGGCCATAATCAGCAAAATAAAAAAAAAATCACATGAAATATATCACTCTGTGTGTAATGAACGTACATAATATATGAGTTTCACTTTTTGAATTTAATTACTGAAATAAATTAACTTTCCGATTATATTCTAATTTATTGAGATGTACCTGTATTTAATTTTGAAGAAACATTTTTTAAATTTTTTTATCTTTTAGAATTAAACAGGCTGTTTCTCTTTCTGTGCCTTTATGATTTTAAGACCTTTTCAGTATGAATTTCAGTATGAATGGGCAATGCTAGCCTGCCATAGACTAATGTATGGTGTTTTTGACATCATGAAAACAGTTATTTCAAATGAGGGTGATTTTCTGCAGTTGGGTGTATCCGTTCATTTTGAAACATTAACAGTGTTTGTATACTTTATTCAATTCTTTTATTTCAGAGTTTGGTTTTCTGACATATGGGGACTTTAAATGTGGATTTTGTCCTCATATTTTCAGTGGGCTCAACAATTACACACTAGACAGTACTGGATATTTTCATCATTTTAATAATTTCATACTATTTTAACATTTTGTTGTTGTTTTTTTATTAGACAAAATTGGATGGCACTCTTCTTTTGTACAATCCCAAATTATTTGTCACGTCTCTCGGTCAAGGCACGGTCAGGCAGGAGGCACAGACGCAGACTTCCTTCATAGTTTGTTTTCTTTATTTTAAACACAGAACAAAATCAGGCTCTATGGCTGAAAACAAGAACTAAAGTAAAGACCTGAATGTACACAGAACTAAGGCAAGGATCAAGGCTAAGGTCAAGGCAGGAGTGATGGTGAACGGACAACTGCAAACTGAAACAGTGGAACTTAAATACAGGACAAAGGACGGTAATTCAACTAAATACAAAACAGCTGTGAATAATAATCAAACTCATGTGTGTCAACTTAAAAGTCCTCAAACCAAAACCTCTAACCATGGGCGTTACATTATTTGTATTTACATCACAGTGGTGTGTTAAAAGCAGCAGAAAAGGCTCAAAGAACCTTAACTTTGTTTCCACTGAAAAGTCAGAAACAATAATTATAGAATAGCAAAATATTTAATTTATTCCAGGCAGTATTAACCAGTTTACTTTTCTGGTATTAGGTATCCCTAGATGTCTAATTGTAATCCCTTTAGATAAGCCTTAACACATACAACTTTGAAATAACATTTTCTGTTGTACTGCACTTTAACTAATTTGTGCTCAGTATTAGAGATGGGAAGTTCGGCTCTTTTCAGAGAGCCCGTTCTTGTGGCACGGCTCCCAGAGAAGAGCCGGTTCTTTCGGCTCCCAAACGGCTCTTAGTTTATCATCTGTAGCCTCATATTTTAGCCTAACTTGGCAAATATGAATGCTTTGTGTGTTGATAAACCCTTTTGCATTTAGTGTTTTTATGATAAGCTTTATAATTGCTTATTTAGTGCATTTGTTCTGTTACAAAAGCAGACATTCTTAATTTGTTTAATATTTTAATCAAACTTTTAATTTTAATTTAACACTGCAAACAAATCCACAGAACAGAAACAGATCCGAACCCAGTAACCAAACAGTATGTCCTCAGTGCAGGCTGACATTCAGAAAAATCAAATGCCTCAGCTTGGATAGGCTGATGCGGTTTCTCCTCTCAGTTAGTATCTGCCCTGTTTTCGAGAAGACTCTCTCCGAAGGAACAGATCTTGCCACAATGCACAGTCTCCCCTCCTATGATCCAATATCCTCACATGTGATCGACCACAAGGCCGTCATGCTGCCAATCAAAACAAAGTTCTGCCGTGAGCAGAGCTGAGCCACTGAGAATGAGAGCTGAGCAGCAAAAGGAAAAAAAGTGGAGAGCGGCTCTCACTGGATGGGAGTTGGCTCTTCTGATTCACGACAAAGCATTGGCTCTTAGAGCATGACACATCACTACTCACTATACTCCACTGTAACACAACTTCACTATTTCACTATAACTCAACTTCACTATACCCAGCTAAAGTTAATCTTCACTATAACTCTACTATACATAAACTTTACTATTCTCTGCTATAATTCAGCTGTACTATACTCCACCATAGTTCAACTTCACTATACCCCATTATACCCTATTATAACTCAGCTTCACTACATTCCATTATAACTTTACACTATCACACCCCCTATAGCGCAGTTTTGCTGTGCTCTACTATAGTTCAACTTCACTATATTACACTAAAACCGAACTCCACTGTACTACACTGTAACAGAACTTCTTTATACTCTGTAACTCAACATCATTATACTAAACTATTATACAGCTTCACTATACTCCACAATAGCTCAACTTTACATTCTCATTTTCACTATATACTGCACTAAAACAGAACTCCACTATACACCACTATAACAAAACATTTCTGTAGTCCACTGTAACTCAGCTTCACTGTACTTCACTGTATAACACAACTATACCATGCTACACTTTATCATACTAAACAGAACTTCTCTATACTTCATTGCAGCTCAACATCACTATTCTCCACTGTATAGCACAACTTCACCACACTTTTCTATAGTTCAACTTCACTGTACTGCACTAAAACAGAACTCCTCTAAACTACACTGTGACTCAGCATCACTATAATCCACTACACCTCAATTTCAATGTAATCCATTAGAACCGAATTTCTCTGTACTCCACCTAAACTCAACTTCACTATACTTTGCCATAACTCAACTTCTCTACACTCCACTATACCTGATTTTTCTAAATACCTCCTGGCTGTGGTTTACACACTCTTCATGTGTGCTTTTATCTTCTCCTCTGACTGTAATCTCTTGTCTCTCCTCCCCCTTGTGGAGTGCTTTGCCTGGATATTTTCTCTTAAAATCTGTTACACAACTGAAAGCCAGACCTATATCAGAAAGGTAATTGTCCATGGGTTATTAAATACAGTGAACAAAATAATTAGGCATTCAGTTTACACACAGTGTACATTGTGTATGTTACTTCCATAGGAATAAAATTATATTACATAAACACAACTTGTGGTCATTTGGCAATGATTGTGTCAAGATTTTAATCATGTGAAAATGATGCAATCATTTGAATAAAATTAATTCAATTAATTATCTTGCTTGTTGTTTGAAACATCCAAATGATATTGTTGCATTCCAACCAAACTGCATTGATGTGTTTATAGTGTAAAAAATTGTCCTGGGTAAAGTCTTATCTAGTTTTAGCAGTAAAACAAAAATGATCTTTCTTGGGCCCTTTCATGTCTGCCTAGCCTTGGGCTGAGGGTAATTGACTATCCTTCCGGTGTCGCTGAAGATGGACATCCTTGCCTTCAGCAAAGCAGATAACCCAGCTCTCTTGGCAACAGAAATAGCCAAAAGCCAAGAGAAAGAGCCACAGTGAAGCGGCCCCTCATCCTGAGACCAGCAACACGGTGAGCGTCTCATCACCACTAGCATCCCCTGCTCCTTGTTGCTTTTTGTATACCCTGCTGCTCTGGAGAGCTGCTCATCACTGTCAGCACTTCTTGAAGCCCTGGAGGGCTCCTAGTGGGTAGCATACTTGCCTCTAGACCAAGAAGTCATGGGTTCAAATCCTACCTTCAGCATACTGTCACTGCTCCAGCAAGACTGTCCCCTGTAGTTAGAGAATGGAAGTTGCTTTGGATAAAGGTATCTGCTAAATGCCATAAATGAATAAAATAGTCTTTGTTGCCAGCATCCTTGTCTCCGGGTTCTGCATCACTAGCATCCTGGTCTCCTAGTTCCTAGGTTCCTGTCGTCTGCCATTCAACCTTCTGATCCCAGGTCATTGACCACCCAGTCCCGTGGTTCCCCACTGACAGCCTCCCAGTTCTCTGGTTCCCCACTGACAGCCTGGTCCCTGACCAATGGCCTCCCTGTCCCCTGGTTTCCCATGGACAGCCTCTCAGTCCCCAGCTACCTTGTTGCCGGCTTAAACGTCTCCTGGTAACTTGATGCCAGTACCCAGTGCCAGTCTTCTGAATTTGAATAAATAAACTATAAGCTTGAATTTTACTGGTCAGATGATTTCACATTTGAATGATTGCAGATTTACAGTTGCTTAACAGTTGCTTTAGCATGATTTAGCTTTAAAATAATAAATATAATGTATTGATATTCTTCTTGAGTATTTTTACTACTGCTAAACATGAAATAATCATACACCACTAACAGGATATCATGTGAATAATGTTGCATTGGGGATAAGAAACTATACATATTTTCTTGTTTCCTGTGTTTTAATTGAATTTTCACAACAGTTTCAATATCCCAAGCAATGTGTCCAAAAGAGACTTTGTATAGCATAAGAACTACAAGACTAAAACTAATGATTTTTAGCCAGTCAAGCTTGCGGAATGAAGTCTTTAAACCTTAAGCTTCACTCTCCACTCACAGGACTTATATACTGATTTCCTAGTAGATATGGAATAGCAGTTGCTGAATAATAAGTCTTAAACTTGAATGGTCAAATAATATAAAGATAATAATAAGGGGTTATCACCTTGCTTGAGTGGTTTCTTTAACTTTTTCCTTATGTAGGGTAGTATTAGGCACACTGGTATACAGTGTTAGTAGAGATGGGAAATTTAATTTTGATAATTCCTTTTACTGGACCGGTTCTTTTTCATTATTCATTTTAATTAGTTAAAAGCACAATTCGTCTCATTTGTTTTTGTTTAGTGGTGTTCTGGGATTGGTTGTGTTGGGGGGTTACTTATAAAAAAGGCAGTTATAAAAAGGAAACTTAAATTATACAAATGAGCTCTGTTTTTATTGGCTCTTGTGTATAATATCTTATTCAAAAAGCGGTCCAGACTGAAACAACTAACATAGTATCCCATTGCATAGTATCCCATTTAGAATTATGCTGCCAGATCAACAGAAGCTAGAAAGTATGTTAAAGGTTTCTGCACTAAATAGTGGAAAGTAAAAACACACAAGTCCAGCAATGTAACTACATGTAGGCCATATTTTTTTACACTGGGAAGTAGATATACTCTCGATTTTCAGCGTAAATAATATCAAACATGAACAAAGGACAGGAAAGTTTAATGTTCACATGTTTCTTGTATCAGTCTGGGTGTTTTCATAGCTTTTGTTAAAGGTTGTACTACTCTGTAGGACTGGTTCTTTTGAATTTTTTATTCATTTGTAGTTAGACAAAAATTGGCTCATTTAAATGATTTTGCTTGAGTATATGAGTTACCTCAAATGTTGCGTCAGAAATGTTCAAGAGCAAGTTAGGTTTGGCTGAGTCAGATCTCAGACAGATTCATGTCATTTCATCATTAGTGCTTCATCACTGAGGGCAGATTGTAGCCTAGTGGTTAGGGCGTTTGCCCTGCAATCAGGAAGTTGTGGGTTTGATTCCCAAGCCTGCTAGTAGTGCCTCTGAGATACCCTGAGCAAGGTACCGTCCCCACACACTGCTCCCTGCGCGCTGTGTTCCTGGCTGCCCCCTGCTTCACTTGAGGAGGAATTTCGTGCTGTTCACACTGTGTGCTGTGGTGTGTTCACGTATGACCGAATGATCACTTTCACTGAAATTGTTCATTTGACTCAGGATCCTAGAGTCTGTTTAACTTACAGTCCCCAATGTTTTTGCATCATGGACCAGTTTCATGTAAAACAATATTTTCACAGACTGGTATAGATACAACTCAAAACAAAATGCATTTGTTTTTTGCTAATTTTGCTGGCCTGCAGGCTAAATTTTTGATGTACCGTATAAAGTGAGTTGAGAGGAGCATTTTTTTTCCAAATAAAAGATCTTTCAGCGGCCTGGTGGTTGGGGACCTCTGCCCTAGAGGACTAGTATACACACAGCACAAACGGATCATAGAAGAAGTAACAGGCTACAGCATAAAGAGAAAGTATAAGCAAATTTAAAGAGATGGTCTTGATGTATGCCATTTTATGTCATTTCTTTATGAAGTTAAGTTGTAAAAGATTATTATTTGAATTTGATTAATATTAGGCCCATAGCGTCAGCACTGGATAATCAATTCAACTGATTCATTGAATAGAACCAGATCAAAATAACATTTCTTTTACTTATTGGATGTCACTAACCACTGAGGCAGGGTTTAAACCAGGTTAATGGGTTAGAAACTGACACTAAAAAGGTTGGTGTGTGACGCAGTTGGAAGAATCTTTGCCCCAGATGCTCTGGTTAGCCTACAGTCACTAAGACTCTTACACTAAGGCTGATTATTAGCCTTGAGCCTCTAAAGAGATATTATGACAGGCCATGCAAGTGAGGAAGACACAGATTAAAAAGAGACAGGATAGACAGGAAGGGAAAAACTGTGCAAAGTAAGGGCAATGAGCCAAAATAAGAAAGGTATTAACCCAAATAAAAACTCCAAGAAAAAGGTCACAAAGTCTAGAGGGGTGGTGGGTGGCATGCAGAATATTCTACATTTAATCCTTCTGTTAAGCTCCATACAATACCCTAATACACCATATTACTTTCTTTCTATCAACAATCCCTTATTACACCTAAGTATTAGGCTTTTTGACCAATGTTTTACATTAACCCTCACACGTGAAACCACAACAAACACCTAGCAACACTTTAGCAACCACTTACAGCATCAGCCTCCTAGTAATACCACAGCTACCACTTCAGTTACCATAGCAACCAGCTAGTTACACCTTAGCAACTACCTGCCCAGCCATAGTAATCACCCAGCAACACCATAGCCACAGTTACCACAGTTCCAGCGTAATCACACTTCATTTTCTTGTAGAAATGCAGTCTAATTATTATTATTTATTTATTTTCTTATTTTTACAGCATAATTTGGTGCCATCTGAGACACTTGCACTATTGCAACTGTTATACATTCATTAAAATCTGGTGTATTGGGCATATTTTTTGATCGGTTGATTGGTACTGATCATTTCAAATCACTACTTTTCCCCATTTACTTCAATCAAGTATTATGACATCCTGTCACTTAGGCAGCAGGACGCAGCAGAAAGGCTGACAGAAACTGGATGAGGAGACTGTAGGTTTTAGGAACAATGTGTCTGGAGCCCATCCTGGAGGACACGGAGGGGCTTCCCGTAGGGGGCTCCGTCCAGGAGCACATGGAGGGGCTCCCTGTAGGGGGCTCCATCCTGGAGAACACGGAGGGGACTATTGAGGGAACCCCTCAAAAGAAGGGACTGTGGGACCCACGATGGACGCTAGTGAGAGGCGGCTAGGTGGTGTCCACGGGAGACGTCTTTTGCTGCCGCTTACCCCTCCTCTGCCCTTGGGGTGGTTTTGTTGGCCTGCTAGCGACCCGGTGGGGCGACCTAGAGGGGGAAGTAATGTGATGGTTGGCGGCCGCTAGAGTCCATCCGTTTCTGTTTTGTATTCAGGAGACCCTTATTGTGATGCCTGAGCACACCGGTCTTGTGTTGGTTTACATTATGTGTTTCAGCTGACTGGTGTCATTGTTTGAGTTTGATTGATTTGTAGAGTTTTAGGTTTTGTATTTAGTTCGTTTTGTGTTGGACCTGAGTGTTGGTCCACTGTCATGTTGACATGTTTTTGTGGTACAGTCAGTCATGCTTGTTTTGTTTGTGCTCCAGTCTCCTTCGTTATAGGTTTTGAGTTTTGTTTCAGGCCCTCGTGCCTATTTTGCTTTTGAAAAAAACGTATTAAAATGGAAGTCTTCTTATGCGCATGCCCTCCATTCTAAGAGATGGAGCTCCATGACAGTAAGTAGGCACACTGGTTTTGTGTGTAAATTTCTGTTAATAAACAGTGTAAGGAATACCCTAAGTGATTAAATGAATCAGTCTTATTCATTTATCGTTCTCTTTGGTATAATCCAATTATACATATTACAAATCTTTAATTTCTAACTAATGCTTCGAGTTCTGAAGTTTGTTAAACAAAGTCTTTTGATATAGATTTTGGCATCAACCAATATTAGCATGAAATCAAGACAACTTGGCTTGCACACATATGAGCAAGTACGAAAGATGCTTAATGGACCATCTGCAGTTTGTGTCACAGAGTGAGGAAGACATACTGACCAAACTGTTTGCCCAGTGTACCATGGTGGTTGAACCCAATCACGGATAGGCATGAGAGAGTTGGTGGGCCACGCATATTAGTCTGAGAGCGCTCGCTAAGGAGTAGAGATTCCCACCGGGAATCTGTGCTGTTACACACACACACACACACACACACACACACACACACAGTGAGTAGAGAGGTAGAGAGGTAGAGCAACCAGAGAACTCATGGTACCAGCTGGAAGATGGTGGAGTCAATGAGGGCATAGAAACTCAATGACTGAGTGCTGGATCCTACCTTTCTCACATTGGAGGTTGGAAACTGTTGCATACCTCAAATGGACTGAGCCTAGTGGCCGAGGAGGTGAGAAGGTTGTGGGACAGCTCAGCCCAGATGAGGTAGCGGGCGAAGGAGTGCTGGCGGTCTGCAATGAAGCATTGGAGGAAGCACTCCAGTTGTTGGTTGGTCCGCTCCATCTGACCATTAGTCTGAGGATAGTAGCCTGAGGAGAGACTGCAGGAGGAGTTGATCAGACAGCAGAAGGCCTTCCAGAACTTGGCTGTGAACTGGGGCCCGCTGTGTTAGACAATGTCCCTGGGGAACCCATGCAATTGGACTACGTGCTCTATCACAAGTTCAGCGATGGTCTTGGCAGAGTCCAGTGAGTGTGACCAGATGCACAGCCTTGGAGAAGCGATCCACAATAGTGAGGATGGTGTTCTTTCCTTCCAAATCTAGTAGGTCGGTGACAAAAGTCCAGCGCATTGTGTGACCAAGGACAACAAGGTACCGCGAGTGGTTGAAGATGCCCAGAAGAAGGTTGGTTGGAGGTCATTAATAAATTCATTAATGAAGGTCATTAATAAATTGTTGGAAGGCGACTGGACTGTTGCAAAGGCCAAGTGGCATAACCAGAGTCTCGTAGTGTCCGGTGGGAGTTATGAATGCTGTCTTCCACTCATCGTCCTCTCTGATGCGGACAACGTTGTACGCACTTCTTAAGTCCAGTTTAGTGAAGATAGACGCACCAGAGAGAGCATCCAGGGTGGTGTTAGTCAGCGGGAGTGGATGACGGTTCTTTATAGTGATCTTGTTCAGCCCTCAATAGTCAACACAAGGTCGGAGGCCCCCGTCTTTCTTCTTGACAAAAAAGATCCCTGCGGTGGCGGAATTCAAAGGCTGGATGGTCCTGTGGCGGAGTCCCTCAGAGATGTAATCCTGCAAGGCCTTCTGTTCCCCTGTTGAAATTGTCGACGTCGGGGGCCCCGAACTTCCCATGAGCACGTCCCAGCCTTCGTCTGGAGGCAGAGCTCCTGACAGGTTGGTCCCCATTGGAGGATTTTCTGCTGTGTCCAGGATATGAGAGGGTCATGCAGGAGAAGCCAAGGGTGTCCCAGAATGATGGGTGGTGAGGTAAGGCGAGTGATGGAGAAGGTGAGGGTCTCTTGGTGCTGGTCGATAGTGATGGATAGGGGTGAAGTCTGGTAGGTGATGGGACTGTATTGGAGGGACTGACCGGCAACGGCAGTGATATTAACAGGCTCAAGTTTCACTCCCAGTTGGACAGCATGCGCATTATCAATAAAATTCCCAGCTGCCCCTGAGTCAACAAAGGCGGTGGTCATGATCTGTTTGTGGCTTAACTGCACGTGAACCTGAATGGTGAGACAGGAAACGGCACAGTGGTACAGTGGAGGTGGCAATGATTGGACCAGGTGACCCTATTCACTTGTTCTGGCCGTCTCCTGGACGGAGTGGGCAGACAGCTTGATGGTGGTTGGGGTAGGCGCAATAGGCACAGAGGTTTTTACGATATCGTCTGGGCCTCTCCTTCTGAGTCAGGGAGGCGCATCCTAATTGCATGGGCCCCCCAGCTTCTGAGCGGGCCTCTGATGGAGGTGGAGGTCTGCCTTCAGCTGGTGTGGGTTCCAGTGCTCTGGAGGTCTTGGGCAGGGTACGAGGGGCGAGAGCTCATGTGTTGGTCGATTTGCATGCTTAGTTGGATTAGCCCTTCCAAAATTTCAGGCAGCTTTCGCCCGGTCCTTCAAGCGTGGAGCCAACCCCTCGTTGAAGGCCGCTCGGGTGTCCCAGTCCATCTGCACAGCCAGGGTGCGAAACTCCGCATTGTAGCGGCTCACCGAACGGTCTCCCTGCCGCAGATGGTAAAGGTGGTAGTCAACCTGTACCTCGCTGTCAGGATGCTGGAAAGCGGCCCTGAGCTAATGGGTGAACTCTAGGTAGAAGTAGGGTGAGTCAGAATCCGGTCTCAGGACCGCTGTAGCCGACTTGACTGCCTACCCTGTGAGGAGGGAGACAAGAAGTGCGATCCAGCTTCTGTCAGAGGGATATCGTAGAGGCTGAAACTCAAAAACGAAAGACAGGTTGGTCAGAAACACATCACACTTCCCATCTACGTACACCATTCCATTTGTCAGGGAGTGATATTTTAGGGATAATATGGGAGGGGGAAGGAGAACGGTCTGCTGCCTGGGACACCTACGCCTCAGTAGAGAGATCACGTGGTGCCTGAGCAAGAGTTGCAAGCTGATGATGTAGCTCCGTGAGTCGATGAGGGCATAGAGACTCAATGACTGAGCGCTGGATCCTATCCTTCTTCCTGTTTAAATACCCCGTGATGCGTGTCATTTCCAGGGCTCTGTGCACATCACATGACTGGTGTGCTTACTGACTATTGCTTACTGGAGTCATGCATTAAGTGATTGAAAAGAACAGAAGAACAGTGTGGAAAAATAGCGTTAAAATAGTGTGTATTTTTGTGTTTAAAAACCTGCTACCTTTCCAGACTTTCAGGAGCCATCTTGGATCTTTGCACTTCCCAATTTTAAAAGCTTATAACTCTATCATACTTTATTCTTTATGTTTGTGGTTGGACTCATTTCAAAGTGAAGACTTTGTCTTTCATGTTCCAGTGAAAGAAAATCTATAAAAATTATATTCACACAGCAATACCAGATGAAATGCTGATTTTATATATGCTTGTGTCAAACCTCCTTGAATTCAAAAGAATAAAAAATGAATGTTCTGTAAGGTTTGTAGTGCAAGCAAGCACAGACCCCATTTTGTCTGGAGAAATCCTTATTTTCATAAAGGAATTATAAA
Source organism: Bryconaethiops microstoma (assembly GCA_037577275.1). Taxonomy (NCBI): domain Eukaryota; kingdom Metazoa; phylum Chordata; class Actinopteri; order Characiformes; family Alestidae; genus Bryconaethiops; species Bryconaethiops microstoma. The sequence goes on from JBBJLS010090065.1 coordinate 17,571, forward strand.
ACAATAACCGCTTCAACACCGCTTCTCTCTCATTCATTCAGACCGGACTGCAGCATTTTGAATTACCTGCCGGTCAGAGAGGGGCAGGGGCACCCCTCCTCCGAGTCAGACCAGGCTGCATGAACACAGAGCCCTCAAACAGATATAAATACTCGACAAAACTCGTTCAAAACACAACAAAACAACTCCAAAACAACTCCAAAGCAGTTTTATCAAAAAGGCGGGCCTTTGTTTCGGGTCTAGCCCCGCCCCTGAGGCTAGCAGAGTGTGGGCTCATTCGAATCCTAATCGCCTCCACTATAGGATAGTGCATAGAAACAAAAATTTTAATATACCGATCACAAAATAAACACATATTTATAACTTTGGTTCCGTATACTGTACGGGGAACCCTAGTGGTTGTGCAACAGGTTTTTAACTTTAGTGATTATTTATAAACTGTGACTATTTAGTTGGATTAATTAAACATTTACTTTGCTAGCTAACTAACTGACATTTGTTTAATATGTTTTAAATTTGGGAACATTTTATGATACAGTCAATGCTTAAATGGACTTGAAATAGTTTTGTTAGTGCAATTACTACTTATAAGCTGAACGCTTGTAACAAATTTAACTAACCATAATAGCATGAGGCCATTAACAAAATCCAAGGGGACGGGACCATATCCCCTGAGAGACCACTGTTGCTTTTTACAACAGGGGCCGCTTCTCGAACAGGGGACGCATCTGTGGCTTCTCGAACTGGGGCTGCACCTGTGGCTTCTCAAACAGGGGCCGTGCTGTTGCTTTTTACCTTTTCTGAAAACACCAAGTGACTTACAATCCCCCCCCACACACACAGTCAGCAGCACAGTCTTTAGCTATTTGTTAATTGTGGTTAATTGAGTCTAGCTCAGTCCATAGTAGCAATGCTATATATAAAAACACAAAAAAAAGTAACGCCACATTCTTCACTGGTCACCACTTGACAACAGCCTTCTAGAAGTTTCCTAGCCCTTGCTTTGGATCCCACTTTTATTAGAGAACAGCTGGTAACGCCCCATAGCACCCCCTTTAGCCTGGGAGGGTAGAATAATAGAACACAAAAAGGGCTTGATGCCATTACAAGCTGACTTGTTGAGCTAAATTGATATGAGCTAGCTACCAGATCTGCCATAGAACTTCTATGGGGAGCTGTGCTAGCCATGTAGTCTACAGCAACCTCCACTGAGGGCCTAGTAGGTACACATGACATCCAGTGTTGCAACAAGCCATTAACAAAGTCAAGCTAGCAACAAGCATTTCTATGATCTTCGTGACAGTGACCACGTAAATCACTGAATTACAGAAATAGACAAAACTGAAGGAAATAGACAAAACTGAAATCTGTGTTCCGAATTTTCCCTCCAAACTTCCACAGAAACTTTGTTAGGATGATGGACAGAGGTTGAACATTAATATTTGGGCATAGCATAGCACAGCCTAACTTCCAGCTGATCTCATTAACATGGTGTAGATTTCATGGTGTAGAAATCGATGTCACATTTTCCTTTGTCTCCAGAGAACAAAGTATCGTTTTTCAGTCATTCCTTCTGTGCTTATGCGGAATACCTGTGAGCGCCATCTTCAAACTTTTTTACCAGGGGCATCGCCTGGAGAGCCAGCGTGACCACGGCCTTTGGGGTTGAAGCTTGAAATAGCAGCTGGCTAGGCCACATAGCTGGAGTTAGCAGCTGGCTAGGCCATGCAGCCTCCGTTAGTGGCTGGCTAGGCCGCATAGCTTCTGTAGGTGGCTGGCTATGCCACGTATCTTCTGTAGGTGGCTGGCTAGGCTGTTTAGCTTAGGGGATCGACTGAATAGGCTGCGTAGCCTCTGTAGGTGGCTGGCTAGGCTGTGTAGCCTCTGGGGATGGCTGGCTAGGCCGCGTAGCCTCTGTAGGCGGCGGGCTGGGCCGCTTAGGTGGCGGGCTGGGCTGGCTGGGTCACATAGCCTCTGTAGGCGGCTGGCTGGGCTGTGTCGCCTCTGTAGGCAGCTGGCTGGAGCCTCTGTGGATGGCTGGCTGGGCCGAGTAACCTCTTTGAGCAGCTGGCTGGGCCGCATAGCTTCAAGGAGCAGCTGGATAGGCCGCAGAGCTTCAGAGAGTGGTTAGCTAGGTGGCGTAGCCTCGGGGAGTGGCTGGCTAGGCTGTGTAGCTTCGGAGAGTGGCTGGCTGGGCCGCGTAGCCTCTGTAGGTGGCTGGCTGGGCGGTGTAGCCTCTGTAGCCAGCGTAGCTATGAAGCTTCGGGGAGTGGCTGGATAGGGCGCATAGCTTCTGCAGGTGCCTGGCTAGGCCGCGTAGCTTCGGCAAGCGGATGGAGAGCCAGTGTGATCAGGGTCTTTGTGGTTGAAGCTCGGGATAGCGGCTGGCTCGGCTGTGTAGCTGGAGTTAGAAACTGGCTAGGCCGCATCGCTGGCTGATGGTGAGGACCAGGTCCGCAACCACTTCCGCGAGCTGGTCTAACCGGCCCTGTTGCTCCTCAAGGCACTGCAGAAGCTAACTCGGTGCTTCTGTGGGCGACTGGCTAGGCCATGCAGAATTCGTTAGCGGCTGGCTAGGCTGCATAGCTGGAGTTAGCGGCTGGCTAGGCTGCGTAGCCTCTTCTGGCAACTTCGGGACTTGGGATCCCGAGATGGCTGTGAGTGAGGCTTGCTGGTCCTGCCTGGGACTCGCCTGATGAGGTAAGTCGGACACAAGCCCGGGTGGGAGAGTCCCAGAGAAAGTCACGGACTTCTTGGGCAACCGGTCAGAAGACTGGAGATGGGAGTGTCGTGAACCACCTCGTCTCCTTCGCCTCCGAACCAAGCCTTAGCGGGAGCTCTTCCATGGTCGGACCGAAAACGAGGGGGTCCACAACAACCTCCAAAGCCAGAATTGTGGCCACATCAACCCTCCTGCTACCCTAGAAGTACGGATCCTTCTCCTCATCCTTGGAACTTCCGACACCCAGCAGCTCGGCTATGAAAAACCGACTCATCCTTGTCGGTCCATCCCTTGGCTGGGTCCAGTTCACCTCACTTGGGGAGCTCACCCCCTCTTCCCAATGGCACGTAGCCCAGTCTGTCGCACCTTGGTGGGTTGGTCCATCTGTCTGGGACTCTTTCTCTCGACAATGAGGGCCAGTGCAAATGCTGACTTCCATCATTTTAAGTTTTTATTGAAACACAAAAGAAACAGGCATGAGGGCCTAAACCAAAAGCAATACAAAAACCAAAGGAGACAGGAGCAGACACAAAGCTAGTAAGATGGTGGACCAACATTAAGTCCAACACAACCAGACTTAAATACAAAACCTAAAAGGCCACAAACCAATAGAAACTGAACATCACTTTAACTGAGCACACCGGTCAGCTAAAACACATGACATAAACAAACTTAAGACTGATGTGCTCAGACATGCCATTCTACACGAAAAATCGAACCGTTACAGCAAAGAAAATATGAAAAAAGAAACTCAGTATGTCCAGAATGATGAACAGTGCTGATAAACTGATAAATCTCTGAAACATCAAGAAATAATCATGACAAAGGTGGTCAAAAACTCATTTGGTTTTTTCAGTTTTATTCAGTTATTCTTTGTCCCTATACTCAGCAGCATAATTCAAATTTATACACTTCTAAAATGTTATTTCTGACATACAAACATTGAACACTGTTGTGGTGAAAATTGTGGTGAAAGTAAATGTTTCACCAGTGCAGTGATGGCTTATTAGTGTACCATAAGCTTATTGTGATACAAGTTAACAGTTGTGGGTCTGGCACAATTCTGATATAAAAAGGTGTTGACTGTCTAGCTAACTGCTATTATCTGAGCTGTGTATTACAATGGCAGCAACCATGATTACTTTGTCTGGCAATAAGATGTCTACGTAGGCAGCATTAGTTTTTGGGAGGATTAAAAATGTATATGTGATTTTTATGTAATGAAACCAAATCCTGGGTTTCAGACATACAACAGCATTTATGAATGCCAAGTGGGTCAGCTCTGGAGGGGGCAGCCCTGACAACAACCACCGACTCTCCCTGACCATCAGGTACTTCTTTCTCTTTTTAATGAGTAGTACATTCCCATGTGCAGGGAAACACAAAGACTCATCTTTCACACCAATTGATAATTCTACCAAGACTTCTACAAATCAAATATTCGTAAAGGAATTTCCATTTCACAGTTCCAGTTTAAATAGAGAGACAGGGAGTCTGATTTTCATAGCCAAGGACTAGTCCCTGTCTAACTTAGCCATGCCTTCATTACTTTATTATTTTCCACAGTGAAATATTTCATCCATTGTACTTATTTAATTCAAGTGTGCACAATAATTACACACGAATAAAATATATGACTAACACAATTATTGACAAAAGTAAGTAAAGTGAAATATAAGTTCTGTTTATTCTATTTCAAAATTGTATTTATGTGTTTTGTTAAGACATTTGAAAATTCTCGCTAGTTTAATGTATCAACTTTTCAGTGCACATGAAAATGGGAATACATTGTGTATATCCATGATGCATGATGCATATATTCAACATTGTAAAAAGGACCACTAAAATTCATTTTCTAAAAAGAGTGTAATCATTTTTTGAATAGCTCTGTAAAAATAACATTTTCTCCTATGAACGTTCAGTAAGGTGGTTTAACATAAAGGACACAGATCCATATAGTATGTAGTGTTTTTACACAAACAGATCTTTTGTTCACTTTCAGCAATGTGTGTGTGTGTGTGTGTTTGTGTGTGTGTGTGTGTGTGTGTGTGTGTGTGTGTGTGTGTGTGTGTGTGTGTGTG
>JBBJLS010090087.1:0-22370 GCA_037577275.1 Bryconaethiops microstoma
AGGGGAGGGGGGAGCACAAAGCTGTCTTTCACTGCGGGCCGATCAGAAGAAGTGCGGTGCTGATCTGGGCCGGCACTTCTGAGCACAATAAAGCGCACGGCGCGTCATCACTCTGACGCAAAGAGCCCGTGCAGAGCTCTCCTGCACGCGTTTCTAACGCACACCGCTCCTGCACCTCTGAAACTTCTCTTTTGTCGTGAGCAAAACTGGCTTTCGTAAAAGAGCTGCATTCATAACAGACTTACTCAAAACAATTCCAGTAAGTGAAGACCCCAAGGGTAGCTAAACCCAAATCACAACAAACACAGCGCATGCACTATGGGCACACAGAACAGGAGCGGATGGACCACAAACTCTACAACTTCACCCCTGACTCCCAGACTGCACCTCGAGTTAATTTTCAACACTTTAAATTCTCAGAACGTAGACATCCTCTGCTGTCTGAAGTTAGGGTATATATTTCCACACACAGCCCGTTCACAGCACACACTAAACGGGTTAAATATCTCACCGGCTGGGAGTCCTTGCATTGTGGCGACAGTGCAGTTCGGACAGTTTTCCCTCACACCGAACAGAAGAGAGTGGAGAGGTTTCAGCTCGAGTTTGCAAACAGCTCGTGTTGCGAGAGCGGTTCTTTGGTTGTTTGCAGGCTGCAGTCCTCCTCTTTCATTTGGGCATCGTTCCGTTGCCTCTCTCCCTCAGCTCCACTCCGTCCGGTTTCCTGTGCATAACTGCCCCCCCCCCACAGTATACCTCCCACTCTCTCACCCCTCTCTCCCTCACACACAGTCACTCTCTCTTTCTCACTTTCTTTCTGTTTCTCTCTCTCTCTCTCTCAATGTCTTTCTATGTTTATCTCTTTCTGTTTTTCTCATTCTCTCGCTGTCTTCCTGTCTGTTTTTCTCTGTCTCGCACATTGTCTTTCTATGTTTCTCTCTCTCTCTGTATCTTTGTATTTCTGTTTCTCTCTCTCTCTCTCTCTCTCTCTCTCTCTCTCTCTCTCTCACACACACACACACACACACACACACCATCTTTCTATGCCCCCCCCCCCCCTTTCTCTCTTTTTCACCATCATTCACAAAAGCAGAATTGGAGTGAAAGTAAATATAGCCATGGTAGAAGTACTGGACTGTACTTGCTTTTAAATGTGTTAAAGAATCAAAACTAAAAGTTCTGTGAGATATTATAGCATTTCTCCTCTGAAGTCTTTCTTTTAGGAAATGGAAAAATATTAATTCCCCCTTACAGACTCTTGGGACATGGGCTATCTGATTTAAAGCTCTTCTGCACAGTTCTGTGGCACTCTTTAATTCTTGACTGGTCTTCAGGAATTCAGGCAGGAGATATATCAAAAGATGTGCTATGATGGATTTATTTTATTTATTTTTATTTTATTTATTAGTATCTAGCAGAGAGCAGTGAAGCAAAACTTGAACCTCCATTGTTCAGCTCTACACTTCCCCATTTTACCACATCTTCAGTAGAAGTTAACCAAATGTCAACAGGACGGTTTATGAAGACGCTCCCAGTGTCCCGCAGGGCAGCAGGAGGAGCTGCTGTTTTCATTCAGTTATGCCTCATTACCCTTCTTTAGCCAGCATGGTGCCCACGTGCCTCACACATGTCACCCAACACACCACATAATAATAGTATGGTTAATAACTTCTCATGTGGCTGGTTGCCAGATGTTTTGCAGTGCTCTGTCTAACACCATCTGGCTGGAGGGGTAACCAAAGAGGTGGTACCCCTGTACTGTATATAGACTTTAACCAAAGGTTTAACTAAGGAATGTATAAAGGGGTGTAGTACCTCATCTGAAAGCAAAGCTGCTTTGGCTCTGATCTGGTCCAAACCTAGTGAACAGCTTGTGCTGTACTAGGAAAATATTGGGTAAACAATTTTTAAAAAGATGTTTTTCAGTTTTTTTGTGCAAAGTTTCTTTCTCAAGGTGAGGTCAGTTACATGATTTTGAACAACACTTTTAGTTTTCCACACGCTTTACACACTGGATATTTTGCATATTTGTCAGGTTCAGCTGGATTTTTGATTTTCCTCTGGTGTGAAAAAATGTAAAGTGATTAAAAGGTCTTTAGGAATGGGAGTATGGGGGAGAAAGAGCGAAAACACACAGGGTGGTGAGAATGTATAATTTGTATTCACACTGAAGTGAAGATCTAGGCTTTTGTCTGCCTCTTCGTCCTCTGCTGCCTAAACAGCTGAGAGGCTGCTTTGGCCTCTGCTGCTACAGAGAATGTGCTGTCCCTTTTTTTCCAGCATGAATTCGTCCAGTCCCCTGTAGGCACAAGTGTACAGCTGTATGGCTATTGGAGATTTTCTATTGAGCCACACATTGCTGTAGCTAAATAGTGCCAATCTTAAAAAGGAATTCCACAGTTTTCTGCAACATTCTATTAAGATGTTAACAAATTCATTCTCAGTTTAATGGTGCATTGAGAAATGTCCTAACTTCACAGTGGTAGTGATGGGAACCAGGAACAAAAACCAGGAACAAAAAAAGTGCAAAAAAATTAGGACACAGTGAAAATGCGAAAGGAGTGTGCATACACACTTGTAAATACACAAAGAGAGACTTTAAGACCCCTTCTGTAAGGGTGTGTATATAATTAGTGTCTTACTTTCAGCATCCATCTGATGGTGAGTGTGAGAGCAAGATAAGGACAACATTAGACATGGGAATTAGAGGCAGATAAAAAAGATAGTGGTGGATGTGTGTGCACGAGTTAATGATTTGAAAGTCTTTTGGGAACTGTAAACACAGAGACAGGCAGAATTTGTGCATAGAGATAAACACTGGTGCATTATTCACAACAAACATTGCTTTTAGACACGGTTGGAAGGCTTTTGTTATGAGGCCCACAGTGAGCAGCTGAGGGGAGTCCATAACCAAACCCCTCAAAAGAAGTGAGTGAAAGGTTGTTGCTGGTACTGTAGTGGGATAATTAGTCATTTTAATAGTGAATGCCAATAAAATTTAACTCACAGCTACGAGAAAGCATAGCATTCACTACTAAAATTATAGAAAAGAATACAACTTCATTAGCGATAACACTGTTTCCTAGCTGTATCATCAGAATCAGAATTGTGTTTATTGACCAGGTATGTGAGCGAGCACATACAAGGAATTAGATTCCAGTTGATAGTGTCTCTCAGGCATGACAGTATAAAACAACAATGATATGTAAAGATACAGTGAACAATATACTGAACAATAGTATATTAAATAATATACAATCTACAATATGAATACGCAAAATAGATATTTCATTATAGATATAATGATAAATATTAATATATGTATATAAATATTATTTGTTGCTCAAACCTTTTTATGAATTAGCGAGCCAACCTAATGTTGGACAGTCTGAAGTATCCCATCGAGTCACTGGTGATGTCTTTTAAAGCTGGGGCTTAGGTTTAGTTAGGATGTGTCACAATAGCACACTTAATACTAATACTAATTGGTGTTTGAGTATGTAGTATGCATTTTTAAAAATAAATTTATTTAGTGATTTTCAATTTTTCCAACATATCAAACAACAAACCCACCTCCCACCCTGACCCAAGACTACACTTACATGTGCAAATCTTCCAATATAGATGCACATACCATAGGCCTGCATGTGCACTACTAGTGAAAGATAACAAATGAATTTAAAGTAATAATAATGAAAAATACAATAAGTAAATAAGAGACATGAATAAATCATGTAGATGGATCAGTATGTGCTCTCATAAGTACAAATGAAAAGGTTTCTTATACAATGTTGCAATTTATCAGCCATGACATATATCTGGTAGTTATAGAGGGACAGACTCTCCAGTGAAACAGGAACAAGATCTTATGAAACATTTGTCTGCATTTATGCTTACTATATCTCAGCATTCCAAGCTTCAACGTTCCATATCTCAGCATTCCAAGCTTCACCCAGCATCTGAACACAAGGGGTCTAGAAGACTTCCACTAGATAAGAATTGTTCTACGACTCTTATTTCTGTGCCAGCTTGGTTTTTGCCCAAGAAGGTACATTGATGTCTTGTAAGGTGTCGTACCTTCCTTTTGTATAAGGATTCATTTCTAGTATGTTATCTATTTCATTTTCAGTTGAAAAGTACCTCATGGCAAAACTACAGACTTACAAGAAGAAAATGCCCTAAGAAATTAGTTCTTGGAATGTTATAGTTTTTACTTTTTTCAATAGTTTATTATCTGACATATGAAATAAAACAAATGTGCTTTCATCTATGAGGTCTTGAAAGATTAATAAACCCTTTTAATTGCAAATTGCAAAGGCTGTATCTAATTGGGAGGGTGGAAATAAATGATTGTTGGTTACTGGGAGAAAGCTACATGCTTGGGTGAAACCAAAATGTTTTCTCAGTTTGAAACCATGTTTTGGGGGAGTTTCTGACAACTGGATTTAATGACATTTATAGGTAAAAAACTGTTGATAAAGGCTATTGGGGATGAAGATATGGCTCTAGTTTCATAGTAGGCCACACAGGACCTTCCACATGCTTATATGTAGAGATGCAATAAATTAGTTTAGCTATATTTGTGGGCCAATAATACAAAACAAAAAGATAAACATTGGGTAAACATTGTCCCCCAGCTGATTTGAGCAGCTCCAAGTAAGTTTTCTTCATATGTGGGCAAGATTTGTTCCAGATGAAGTCAGAAATATAACCATCCAACCTTTAGAACCAGCTCTTGATTAAAACATGGGAATCATCTTAAATAGTTGTGAAAGCACTGGTAGCACTGGAAAGTGGAAAGTGGAATAGACCACCATTTATTGAGATCCAATTTAGTATGTTCTATTAGTTCTTAAAATTGTAGCCATAAAGGTCCTTACGTAATTGGGTAACTTTAATACCCAAGTGGAAAAATAGCTCCAGCTTCAGCTTAAATGGAAACAACTATATGCTAGCAGCTAGATGATTAATGGGACTGTCACAGAATTTACGAAAACCAAAACAATAAACTTGTGTGGCTTGGAGGATGAACCCAAATGCGGAGTAGCACGAGTGAGTAGGTAATCCAAGCTCTTTGATCTAAGAGTGCTCTCATAGAAGAGTAAAGATTCCCACCGGAATCAGCGCTCTGATTCACACACCGGAAAGGTATGCAACGTGAGTACTCACGGTCCTGAAGATACACGGTCTCAGATGAGGTGACGACTGAGCGATGTTTACCTCAGTTCCTTGGTTTAAATACCATGTAACGCACCTCATTTCAGGTGCCTCTTGTGCGTCATGTGACCTGCGTTTGCGACAGTACCCCCCTCCAGTACCGGCACCAGACAGGCCAGGTAGGGAGGATTCCTGGCGACAGTAGTCCTGAATCAAGGACGGATCCAAGATAAACCGACCGGGCACCCAAGACCGTTCTTTGGGACCGTAGCCATCCCAGTCAACCAAATACTGGGTGCCATGACCCCTCCAATGTGAGTCAAGGATGCAGCACCATCCACAATCCAGGGAGAGGGAGGCCAAGAACCTGGGGAGACACAGGGGAAAAATAAACAGGTTTTAACTGTGACACATGAAAAACTGGGTGGACCCAGAACATGGCAGGCAGCTGGAGCCAGAAGGTGACAAGGTTAATCCGGTGAGTGATTCAGATGGGGCCAAACCCTGTTACGAACATGGAACATGGAGAGCCAAACCCTGTCATCAACATGGAACAATCGTCCCGGGGGGTGCCAGCGGTGATGCTGTGCGATGTACCTCTCATTGGCCCGCTGAATGGCAGAGTGTGCTTAAGTCCAAAGCAACCGACACCTGCAGACCAACTGTTGGGCAGATGGTACATCAACCTCCGGTTCTTGATGTTCAAACATCAGAGGTTGGAACTTGTAGCATACCTCAAACGAACTGAGCACATTGGCAGATGAGGTCTGGAGGTTATGTGAGAGCTCAGCCCAGATGAGTCAGAAGGCCCAGGAGCGCTATTGGTCTGCCACAAAGCATTGCGAAAAGTGCTCCAGCTGTTGGTTGGCCAACTCCATCTGACCATTCATCTGTGGATGGTTTCCTCATGACAGACTACTGGTGGTATCCATCAGACAGCAGAAAGCCTTCCAGAACTTGACCATGAACTAGGGCCCTCTGTTTGAGACGATGTCCTTGGGGAAGCCATGCAAACGGACTACATGCTCGAGAATGTCCTTGTCCTTGGCAAAGGGGAGTCCGGCTAAAGCCACCAGGTACACGGCCTTGGAAAAACGGTCCACAGTCGTTAAAATAACGGTCCTCCCACTTCAGCAGGCCAGTTATAAAGTCCAGTGCGATGTGTGAACAGAGGGACTGGAAGAGGCTGTAGATCCCCTGACGTAGGCTGTTTGGGGTTATTCGCCCTGGCACACACCGCACAAGCCTAAACGAAGGTCTGGACGTCATCAGTCATGGTTGACCACCAAAATGCCCTTTTAATAAATAGTAGGGTCCGATGGACCCCTGGATGTCCGGTGATTTTGGAGTAATGAGGTGAGGTGTAAGTTGCACCACCCTGTTTTTGCTGAAGACCAGAGCCAGGTCATGATAGGGGATGGGAATGGTCTTCAGGTTGACTTTGGGAGCCTCGGATTCCCCACAGCATGTCCCGGCCTTCGCTCAGAGGCAAAGCTCCTGACAGCTCGGGCCCCACTGAAGAATCTGGCGTTGGTTTCAAGAAATGAGGGGATCATGACAGGGGAGCCATGGGTGACCCAGGAGCAGAGGAAGAGAAGTGAGGGTGGTGATAAATAGTTGAATGACCTCGGTGTGATCGGCAATATCGAGGGCAATGGGGGGAGTTTGGTGCATGATAGGACTATTGGAAGGAGCCTGACCATCAATGGCAGTGATGGTTAGAGGCTGGGATAATGTCTCGAACCCCACACCCAACTGGAGAGCAAAAGCTCGATTGGTGAAGTTACTGGCGCACCCGAATCCACAAATGTAGGATGTGGGTCTGAATGGTTAAGCGGGAAACGGAAGGTGAGGTGCAGGAAAGCACCAACAGACCAGGTGAGTGCCCCCCGCCCCCACTTACCTGGTCTGTCTGTTTCCCGGCTGGAGAAGACAGGTAGCACAATGATGTTTGGGGAAGGCGCAATAGGCACACAGGCCTTTGCGGTAGCGTCTGTCTCTCTCCTCTGGCGTCAGAGAGGCACGCCCTAACTGCATGGTTTCCCCTCCGACTCCTCAGTGGAAAGGCAGTCCGGAGTGTGGCATGTCCCCTAGTTGTCTGAACTGCCAGGGTCCTAAACTCCACCATGTAACGGCTCACTGAACGCTCTCCTTGTCGCAGATGATACAACTTAGCATCAGTCTCCACCTCACTATCCGGATGTTGAAAAGTAGCCCTGAGCTGGTTGGTGAACTCTGGATCAGAGTAACACATATCCACTTCCGCCCTCAGGACCACGTTGGCCCACTCAGCTGCCTGCCCAATGAGGAGGGAAGTGAGAAGTGTGACGCGGCTAAGGTCGGTGGGATACTGGGCAGGATGTAACTCAAATAATGTAGATAATTTGGTCAAAAATATGTTCCACTTCCCATCCCCTCTTATCATGTAATGCAATCTTTGGTTCTGAGGTGCCTAAAGCTCATGCCTGATGGCTCACAGTATCACACCAGGCAGCAAACTCTGCTGGGTTTAAGTTTGGCTCAGTTATTCTGTCACAGAATTTATGAAAACGAAAATAATAAACGCGTGTGGCTTAGAGGATAAACCTAAACGTGGAGTAGCATGAGTAATCCAAGCTCTTTGATCTAAGAGTGCTCTCATAGAAGAGTAGAGATTTCCACCGGAATCAGCGCTCCCATTCACACACTGGAAAGGTATGCAACACAAGTACTTACGGTCCTGAAGATACATGGTCTGGGATGAGGTGATGACTCAATGACAGACCAATGTTTACCTCTGTTCCTTGGCTTATGTACCATGTGGCGCGTCTCATTTCTGGTGACCCGTGTGTGTGACAGGGACAAAGTAAACTTTTGAAAAAAATTTATCACCTGACAATTTCCCAAATTGTTGCAATAAGTGTACATGCCAGGGTATTGATTCTCGCGGACTGGCTAAATACAGTAGTAAATCTGCGTACAGTGAAAATTTGAGTCCTATTGATCTTAGTAATCCCCGTAATTCCCACCTCCTGCCCTAAAGCTATAGCTAAAGATTCAATGTTTGTAGTTTGTAATTTTTGTTAGGGATCCAAGCTGAGTATTCTCAAATATCTACAAAGCAGACCTAAAACTGGTGTGGTATTCATGGACACTATTGTTCAGTAATGCTGTGTAAAATGGCTCCACATAGCTTTATTTTTTTTAAATAAAGGTGAATGGTGATGCAAGAGGTGCAAACATCTTAAAGCAGTGTGGTAAGTTTAAAAAAAACATTTTAGCTTGTACTTTGGTATGACAGATACACTTTCCATCTCTTCTTATTAGTTCAGACTGGTGTAGAATGTTAATATTTTAGTGTGCTAACCTGCCAAACTCATACTACTAAGATTAGTACATAGTATATACTTTATGGGATTATGCAACAGTGCATTGCTGGGACACAGCCTTAGTGTAGTTGTGGGTCATTTGTAGCTGGGCTACTTTACCTCCCTTTGACACGTTTGCTGTTGACATTATTAATAAAATATGATAGGTTTCTTTTTGCTATTTAAGAACTAGCCAGGGAAAATGCTGCTAAAGAAACTGAACAAACAAAAACGTCCTTCTACATGACAATGCACAAGTCCCACTTGCTCTGCTGACATACAGTAAAGCTATAAATGTTCCATTTTACTGACATTTTCTACTTTGATTTTGCAGTGAATTTATAGTAGAAGTATTGGAAGCAAAGTGATGAAGGTTCATGTAAGCTACACCAATTAGGATGGCACAAACTGTGGGCCTAAGCCACCACACACTTGCCTAAAACTATGATGCATTGTTAAGTAATTTGCTGTATTTCCTGGCTTCAGGGTTGCTGCTAGTTCTGTTTTTAGCTATGCAACATATGTCTGTTGTTTTGAATACACAACTGGCGATGTAGCTACTAGTCTCATGCTCCAGTGCAAAACTATAGAAGGAAACGATGTACATCACCTCTTATTCTGTCAACTATAAGTGGCAGTGCAGAAAACTGTGGTACTGAACTCTTCATCTAATCTAGCAACACTGTTTAGTTAAATGGATGCTAACTCCAGTTTGCAGTCTTCTCTTCTAGCATGATATAGCTTTTCTGTTGATAGTTTCAGAAAGGGTAGGAAAAGTAAATGTTTGTGTTGTCATTTCACCTTTTATTACGGTGACACAAGTATGGTGACAAATGGTGTTTTCTAAATAACTACTTGTGACGGTTATGGATTTAGATGCTCGTGTTAAGACGGGTGCAGATTTGTGTGTGTATAATCTGTTCTCTGAGAGACCTCCGTCAGGGTCTGCGGACCATCATATGACATGACAAAGTGAAAAAGAGAAGAGTCTTTGTGTTTCACAAACACACACACACACCCATTGGGCAGTAGCTTACATTCTCAAGACTCCCTGTACTTTTTGTTTTTTAATTCAGTGCCACCTTGTGGAAGAAGCTGGTGTTGCAATGCACTGAAAAGCAGTACTGTAAGGTCACGCTTGGCTCTGCACTGTGAAAGAATTCTCCACATGTCTTTGTCAGCAGAGGAGACGCTGCAGTGTCCCTGATTTGGGTGCAGTGATTTGGAGAAGAGGAGCTTCCTCAAAGAACCCTTTATGGAGAACAGATTGATGGCGTAAAGGGCTAACAATGAAGGAACTTTCAGACGTTTGCTTTATCCACTGCATCCAAACACACATACACACACACACACACACACACACACACACACACACACATATATATATAAATATGAGTAGGCTAGATGTATATAAATTCGCAGGGGTTACGTTCCAAGAGCACCCGTGAATTGTGAAAAACCATGAACTTGAAAATCCAAATTTCTATAGTGTAAACCTTAAATATGCCCTGAAATATGCTTGATTTCATTTTAAACTCAGCCTAATACATTACCCTTGAAAAATTGTAAAGGTAAACCCGTATTCATACTGTACAGTATACGGTGAACTGCTGTCTCCTGCAGTTAATTCATGCAAGTGCATTTTCTTTGGTATTACCATGGTAAATACAGCAATAATTTAATTTACAGTAATAAAAATACAGTAAAATGTATGGGTAATCACCAATAATGAATGATATTGATTGAAGACAAGGATTTACAGTTCATTGGGCGGTGCCTCTTCTACAGGTGCTTCAAGAGGAGTCATATTGTAGTGAGCGGCTGGTTAAAGCAGACACTGGACAGCGACTTACTCACTGGCCATGCATGCACACACTCAAACTTTTTCTGGCTCATTGCCAGAAGCCTTAGAAGGTGCAGGGCATTTGGGTGGCATCTTAGGGTTTTAAGAAGAAAAAAGAAAAACACAAGAGGGCAGCAGCCAATATATGGTTACTCTCTGTTCTCCCAACAGTACAAAAAATTTATACAGTTATATTTTATATGTAAATTTAGCAGAATTTATGTTCATATTTATATTACAAAATAAGTAAATTATATTTTTCTTAATAATTTAGCACTAAAATGCGTAAAAAAAAAAAAATATTGCTACAAAAAAAAAATAAATGAAAATGCAGGGGATATTTGCAGTTTTCTGGGGGTTTCCGCAAACAATTATTTGTTAGGTTCTAAGAAAAAATCCACGAATGACTGAAGCCGTGAATTAGTGGGGGTTTTGTGTGTGTGTGTGTGTGTGTGTGTGTGTGTGTGTGTGTGTGTAAATACATATATATAATTTTTAATCATGATTATTCGCATTGTTGCATTGTTATATGCTAAATTAAATTATTAATTCCAAAGTAGTGTATTACGCACTTTTATTTTAAAAGTACTGCTATATGAACAAAAGTTCAATAACATTTGGTTTGCAAACATTATAAACAAATAAAAAGCTTTTTAACATCAGTATTCCCTTTAACACAGTTGCAGTTAAAATGTTTCTTGTAAATCTCTTCTTAAACATTAACATAATCCAATCAAATATAAGACGAAAGCTGTTTGTCCCTGCCAGGGCATTGCTCACCATTTTGCACACAAAACCCCTCATGTAAACAAGTGGATATATTGGAGTTTTGCACACCCACCCTGCGGAAAAAATATAAATCGAACCGATAGGATGACTTAACTAATGACTTAATTGTTCCTATTAGAGAGCACAAGTTTCCTGTTGAAAATATTTAGATCTTGCTAGAATCATCTAGACAACCACAGGCTACCTGTTAAACCATTATGATATTTTACATTGTAAGACCAACAAACAAAATATCATTACTAACCACCAGACATTTTCTAAGATTTTTTTAGCAGGGCAAATTATCACTGCATGGCCAAATGAATTCCAACAGGGGGAAGTGTTATTCTTTTAAAGTAATATGAAAATGGTAGCAAACAAATTATAAAATCTGAACCTTTCTTTGACAGTAACCTAGCTGAATAATGGATGTTGACTTAAGTTTAACTTTACAGGTTTAAGAAACAGATGTGGACTACTTGAGCACTGATGTACGTCTCTCTGGATAAGAGCATCAGCTAAATGGCGTAAATGTAAACGTAAATATTCTTTTCTTTATTATCTAAATAGGTAAACCTGGCGCAATAATGCTGTTATTTTAAAATGTGAGCATCACTCTAATTCAAGAATAATGAAGTCCTCAACAATATACAGTCCTGCTCAAAATTACTGGCAACCCTGAATTGTACATACAAAATAAAGATTATAATAAGAAATACATGCAAAGTAACCAAATTTCCGAAACAGAATATTTAATAAAATGCCAATGTTACTGAAAAAACACTCACATAATTAATATACTGAATGTACCCCCAGACTAATATTTGGTTGCAGAATCAGCAACAATTACATCCTCAAAATGTTTCTTCTAACCATCTCGAATCTTCTTGCAACCGTCTGTGGGAAGTTGCTGCCACTCTTCCATCGCTATACATTTAAGCTCTTTCAATTTTGCAGGAGTCCTTTTTGCAATTTCAGCTGTTTCCAGAGGTTTTCTATGGGAATTAGGTCAGGACCAACTAGTTTTAAACAGTCCATCTTTTCCTTTTTACCCTTCTTTTGTGTTGCTGGATGTGTGCTTTGGGTTGTTGTTGCTGAAAGTTCCAAGACCTTTGCGTCAAACCTAGTTTTCTGACACTGGGTAATATATTTCGCTCTAAAATGCCTCGGTAATCCTCAGATTTCATCATTTCTTTTTACATTCAGTGCTTCCAATACCAAAATGATCAAAGCAGCCCTATAGCATGGTAAAACCTCCACCATGTTTTACTCTAGACAGGGTGTTCTTTTCGTTATGGCCTTGACTTCTAATGCGTAGCATTCCCAAATAGCTCTAATTTGGTTTCATCTGTCCATTAAACATTGGTCCAAAAAGACTAAGGCTTATCTATGAGGTCTTGCAAAAATTTGTCTTGTGATTCATTGCCTTTCAATAGTGGTTTCCTCCTTGGCCTTTGCCCATGGAGCCCTACTTGGTTTAGTGTATTGTATGGACTGAAACCAACACTCCAAACTGCTCCAGGTCAAACTGAAGTTCTTTACATGTCTTGTGTGGTGTTTTTTTCCACAGTTCACACCAGCTGTTGCAGACCTCTCTCACCGATTTAATTCTTAGCACCACATCTACATATTTCAACAGTAATTTTATTTATCTATAGTATTAATATCCACCTCCTTTACTGACCACATCATTTCATTTTCAGAGTTCTCACTGGACAGTTTTATTTTGACTTTATATAAAATTTTATATCAGTCTTGTGTCTTTGTGCAATCATTGCATAAGCAATTTCCACCAAGATCAATAGTTTTCTAATTATGATCCTAAAAAACCTTAAGAGTTATATGACTCTGAAACGTCCTGCTAAATTTGCAGATCAAGACGGCTGCCTTGTATCCGTTTTTTGGTTTTCTTTAGGTAAAAACAATATAATTTCTGATGCACAGACAGCTATCTTGTGTTCACTATTGTGAAAAACTAGAAACAATCAGCCCTTTTAATACAGCAAAACCTGACATGGCGGGTATGGGGAAGGACGCACTAGCAGGAGATAAATGGGTTTTAATGTCAGAGTCCAGGTTTTCCACAGCCGTACCTGCTTACACATATACAACACACAGCTTAGGTCAGAAGAGGTACACTTCTCACACCGGAGGACCTTCTCTCCGAGGGCATGAACAAAACAGAAACTCAAGTATCAAGTTCTGGAGGAACTTCACTCCAAAACGAAAAATACGAACCCAGGTACTTGAAGACCAGGGCGGCACGGTCAGGCCCCTTACCCTCATTGCAAACATTCCATGACAAACTTGGAAACTACAAACGCACTCACTCACTCACTCATGCGTGCACATATGCATACATATAGACACATACACACCCTTATACGCGTAAATGCACATACTTATATACACACGCACACACACATACATAATCATACACTTCCACACACACACACACACCCACGGATATACACAGACATACATAAGACAATTAGAGGCACACGCACATGCACACATTCATACAGACGCACAGACACACACACATATACGTTCATGCATGTGCACACATACACACACGCACGCAGGTATAGGAATATACATAATCAAAAACTACCCAGAACGACCGGTTTCTGTAAGCTGCTAAAACACTGACAGTAGGAATGTATGTTGTTTCTGTACTGGTACAGTGTTGCCGTTGCTTTGTATCTTTTTCTGTGTTTGTGTGGCTGGGTCTTGTCTTTTGTTTTTGTTGTTGTCTTTTCAGATGCAGCCTTCAGAGCGATTACACAGTGTCAGCAGTTTTCATTTGGATCTTCAACCTGTTCACCTCAAACTTCTTTCTATCTGTATATTCTCTACCCCTGTCTGATTTGGCTCAATTTGAAATTTACATTTTTTTAAAATAAATAATTTAAAAGTTCAGATAACAAGAGGGGTTTATACTATCATGCCCCCTTTGGTAAAACAAAGGTGTCTGGCACATCATGGCACCCAGCTTCACATTCTGCTTTCCAATTTGCTGGACAGGACAGGTTTAAAAATAAAAAATGTAAAAAAAAATCAAGCAATTCCATTGCCACATACAAAGTGTGTCCTGACTACTCTGAGGCTTTACTCCCAATCTGTTTGTGAACAAGTGTGATGTATTTGTATGGACTTGCCTAGTAGGAGTAAGGTTTCTGCATATGAATAAATCTTTAAATAGAAACTGTTAAAGTTTCCCAACACTATAGGCACTAATGTCATATTAGGAGGAGAATGGCTAGGGGTGTGCATATATGTCATACCTGTCAGTGTGCGTGAGGATGTGTGTATGTGAGTGTGTGCGTATTGCCTCGAAGGCTGTGTCTGTACCCCAGGGAGCTGGGGCGCTGTAGTGGTTGTGCTGAGCTAGTCAGGGCGACCTGAGGTAAAGCTCACTGAACTATTTTATGTTTCTACTTGCACATTTTTCCACTTTGCTGAGCTCTCACTCCCTCCCTCCCTCCCTCTCTCTGCCTCCCTCCCTTTCTCTACTTCCCTCCCTCTCTCCCACCACTGTGACCTCCTGCTTCCTCCAGACTAAAGCCAGATTAATTAACCACTCATGCACTAAGGTAACATAGATCATGCGTGCTCTGCGCTAGTAGTTCACACTTAACGACTTTATTGCCAGGCTCACACACATGCCCAGCTGTATTCCTCTGCAAAGTGGGCTCTGTGAGCAGCATCTGCAGCCTGGATCTCTCTTGGGATGGCATTTGACCATGGTGTCAAAGCAAAGAGAGAGGGGAGCAAGGAAATATGTTTGCATTCTACTGTCCAGAATTAGTGGGGTCACTCTTAGACCTCACCAGGTGCTCTGAAAAGGCAGGTGGAACAGTCCTGGAGTCCTGGCCTGAAACTTGCTGAACAGCAAGCTATATTCGCTTTGGAACACCTGTATTCCACTCCTGAATCACCTCAATTAGTTCTTTCAAGCCACTGTGCTATAGGGTGCAAAAAAATGAGCTTTGATCCTTAATTGCCTTTCTTGGTGAGCTGCTTGAAAGGCTTTAGGACAGAACACCTTCATTTGTTCTTAAAGTGAGAAAAAGATCATTTTTAAAAGCATGATTACGTTATTACACCCTAAAATTCACCATCATGCAGTTTAAATGGATTCTTCTTTGACAATTGCCAGGCAAGAGCTAAATGCAGTAGTTGCCTCTTAATGAGGGTCTTGGCTGGTGTCCACACTGGTGGATAACGTCCTTGCTTTTCTCGTAGCATTTCATTAGAGGCCAAGGTGCCCTCATAAACTATTTTGATTAGAGCATTTAATAAGAGTGATAAGGACATACCTGTATAACTTTGACTCACATGCTAATATTTTAAGTCATCGCCAGGTTCCAGAATTGCCCTCCTATATCTTAGAGGACTTAACCCTCCTATTGTGTTCCGGTCAAATCTGACCGATTTTCAAATGTTCTCTCTGGAAAATGCAGTTAATATTATCGGTTTGTTCTAAGGTTCCATGACTTAGTTTACACAAGGCACTGGAATGCATAAAAAATATTTGAGAATTTTTATTATATTTTGTGTGCTTTATTGAACTTATTAACACTCATGGTGTTCCTGGTCAAAATGACCGGTCATTAGATATTAATAAAGTAAGACCACGATTAGTGTATAAAATAGAGTTTCCCACACCCCACCTGGTGCCTTTGAGCACACACACATATAAACACACACATACACATACACACATACACACACCTTATGTCCCTTTTCCCACAGGTATCTCCAAATCAGTTTTTAATCCATGGGAACCACACCTGTTGACAGTTCATTCAAATAAAAAGGCAAAATTCCTGAAGAAAATTTCAGATTGGCTTGCCGCCCAAAATCTCCATAGCAACCACTTCCTTTACCTGCGCAAACACCTTGTATACCTTTGCAACCACATAGAAACTCCCCAGGCATCAAGTCCTACACCATAGCAACTACCTGGAAACTACACAGCAACAACCTCTTACACCATCGCAACCACCTTTTATACCATAGCAACCATCTGGAAACTCCCTAGCAACCTCCTCCAACACCATAGCAACTGCCGAAAAACTGCTTAGCAACCACCTTCTACACCACAGCAAGCACCTTGCAACGCTCTAGCAACCACCATGTATACCATAACAAAAATCCAGAAACTCTTTAGCAACCACATCCTACAACTAGAAGCTGCCTGGAAACTTCTACACTGCAGTAAGCACCTAGCAACATCCTAGCAACCACTTTATATACCATAGCAACCACCTAAAAACTCCCTAGCATCCACCTCATCCACCGTAGCAACTGCCTAGAAACTACTTAGCAACCACCTCCTACACCAAAGCACCCACCTAGAAAACCCTTAGCAACCACATAGCACCTCATAGCAACCCATAGCAACCATCCTAGTGTCCCATATCAACCATCCTGAGCAACAACGTCCTACACAAAGCAACTGCCTTAAAACTACTTAGCAACCACCTCCTAAACCATATACCTTAGCAACCACAAAAAAACTTTGTCTTTTGTCTTTACTAAATAAATCATACCAGTCACTTTTGACCGGGAACAACAGATGTTATTTTGTGCCACTTCTTAAGCAAATTTTAATGATTTAATTGTTGGTTGGTAAACACTGAAATTAGGTTCTCTGTGATAAATAGTACAAAATGTTTCATCTTAGTATGTGTCACAGTCAAAATAATCTCTCTATGATATTTTTTTCTTTAAAAAAAATGAGTTGTATAACCTTAGGCCTAGAAGCCATAAATAACAAATGGAAGTTGAAAACCTGTAATGTTTACATAAACTTGAGTTAGTAGAAAGTTCCTACACAACATTAGGTAGTAATGTATATATTTATCATGGATTTATAATTAACAAAAGTGACCGGGGACACAAAGAGTGTTCAGCCTAAATGAACACAACAGGAGGGTTAAATACTTAAAAAATACATTTGACTAAGATTTTGCATCAAAAAAAAACAAAAAAACAATGGCACCTAGAGGATAAAGAGCCTGGATATCATTCCAGTACCCTGGAGACTGAATCTATTTTATGTTAGCTGTAGTTCTTCAGAAACAAGCTCTGATTAAAATCTTATCCAGGTGTTCATCAGTTAGGTTCATCAGTTAGATTTAAATGTTTCTTTTTTGTTTGTTTTTTTGTAGGGCTAAAAACCATATGGGGCCCATCTCTTCTGAAAAGCACTTTCAAAACATCCTGGTGCCGCAAAATCGCCTCCCTGTTCTTTCAATGCTTTGTTGCTGCAGCTCCTCCTTCTCTTTCATCTAACAGATTGCAATGCATTTTTAAAAAGGCAGCCGATGAAACGGGGTAAACACTTTAGGTGTTCCACATAACAAATGCACCTAATTACGAGGCTGCTCGCTGGAATGGCACATAGTCATTTAAGCTGCTCACTAGTAAGGTGGTAGGAGGAAATCCATATGTGCCAACATCCAGAGGCATTCAGAACATTCTACAGGGGAGGAATTTTAATTCTTTAAATATAATTCAGTCTAAGATTTCATGAGCTCTCCTCGTGGACTGAAAGGTTAGCTGCTTTGGGTACTAGTCATCAACATTTTACTTCTTGCTCATCATATTAAGAACAAAGCCTGAGGCTTTTTTCAAAACATACATCAGTTGTACACTCTCAAACATTAAACCTCCTGCCGTGTAGCCCCCTCTCACTCCCGGGTGCACATCTATGTGAGGAAGAGTCAGCAGTTGTAAAATGAACGGTGAATGATGTTAAACGCATGCTACAAATCCCTCTGAGATTGAGGGGAAAAAAAATCTGTAGTTCTGTATATGGGCAGAAACACATTTTAGTTGGCTTTATTTGTGTGCAGTGGGCTTTCTTGTGAGCATCCTCACTGTGGGCATAATTATGGTCATATTCCAACTTTGGTCTTAGTGCTGGAATGAAGTATGGTGTGTCTACCAACTCCCGAGTAGTGCAACTGTTGAAGGGTCATAAGTTTGATCCTTGGCATGCAGTCACCCAAGGTCGTGGGTCCATGAGGGCAAAGCTGGGCTCTCCATTATTTCTCCTCCAGGCATTTTCAGCTGTCCAATGGATTTTGGCCTCTCAGAGGAAGCATGTGCTAGCCATCATCCTGTTAGCATATAACTAGTAGGTCAAATCGTTTGCATCTAAATTGAGAAGTAAGTACAAAAACGAAATATTAAAAATGTACAGCCCTTACAGTCTTTTTTTGTTAATAGAAAAAGATTATAACACTTTAGAGTAAGGCTACATGAACTGACAGTATTAAGACATTTACTTAAGGATGACTTATCTGAGAGTGATTAGGCAGGAACAAATGAGTAAGTCACGCATTAACAACCAGATACATTAACAAGTCAGTTTTAAGGATATGGTGTATGAAGATGCCGACAATGAAGGTTTTCTTCAAAGTGTGAATTTTTAGGTGTTGCAGTTTTATCTAGTCTGCAGCAACACTTAGCTGAAGCAGGTGTCTTTTTCACTGAACTTCAGTCTCCCCCACTTCACTTAGTTCCCTTGATCTAATTATCTTTCATTGACCAAATGAATCCACAACCAAGGTTCTTGAGAAGTCTGTGATAAAATAAAAGGTACGTATTTTAACGTTATTAAATAACATACATTTAAATGTTATGTGTTTTATAAACACATTTTTCATTATTGTACAGAACAATGGCACCAGTATTAGCTTCATCCACACTCTAAGTCTGCTATACCAAAAAAGTCTTAAAATGATAAAATAAGCAGCAAATCAAACTGAGAGGGTTCTTATGCTTGAATGCTGTTCGCACTGCAGTTTTTATGGGCCAAATGAATTACTTTAATCGCTAACTTTAAGTAACTTTAATTCAGCATTCAAGTCAATTATTAATTACCAGGTAACAACAACTGAACAGTTCGCCAGTTAAGTGTAGGGATCGCAAACAGTATAAATGTACCCTGAAAATGAGTACATCCAAGTCTGTTGACAAACTCTAACTGATGCTACTACTGTTAACTATAGACTTTCAGATTAGTGAATGGACTACTCCCAAGATTTCTTCATCCAGTTTTAGGAGGTATTCTTGCCTCTATCAGCCTTTGGCTTGCTTATTAGGGGCTTGGACACCAGCTATTAAAAGTGTTATATTCATAAAAATGTCCAGACTTATTTATTTCATAATAAATGAAAGATTCTTGTGACCTTAGAAAAAATATAATCATGCATATAAATTATTGACTCATTTCTATGGGTACTGTGGTAAAGGTAGGGTAAAATAATTCTCATGAGGAGTTATTTTATTAGCCTATGGAATACAAGGAGTTTTTTTACATAAAGGAAGAAGTAAAACTATGATATCTATCATAAATAAGAATGGCAGGCGCAGGATGTCAGTGTGAGTTTAATTATTTATATATGGGTTGGTGGGGGGTTGGGGTGGCCTAATGGGTAGGATACTTGCCTTGGACCAAGAGGTCATGCATTTGAATCTAACCTTCAGCAAACCACCACTGGGTTCCTGAGCAAAACCCTTAACCCCAGAGCAACTTCCATTCCCTAACTACAGCAAATGAAATACAGTTGGTACTTACATAGCAAGACTAGCAAAATGAACCAGATGATAACAGAATAGAACTACAGATACAATGCAGGTGCCTGGAAAAAGAGACCAGGATGCTCCTGGGCACTCTGCTTAGGGAGGATCTTGTGACAACATTGCTTAATTAACACATTAATTCCTGATACATTTACACATTGAAGCGCATCATTGTTGCTTTCCTCTTCATAAATTCCTACACCCAATACTTAACGCTGAGTAACTTAAGCCAACATATTTTAATGTATGACTTTCATGTCATTTCTGTCCAAAGACTTTCTGATGAATTATGCCTTAATTACTGTCAGTTCATGTACGCTTACTATGAAGTGGTATTCATTTAATTTTGAATACACTAAAACAGTAGTTAAGAATGTAATTGCCTCATTGTGCAATTACAGAGAAAAAATATCAATCGAATATCCAGCAAAACAAGAATAATGACTGGCTAGGAACAGTTGTCTGATTGTTTTTTGGTGTCTAGGAAGTTTGTGGGGGAGCTCATGAGGCTACAATTCCAATTTTCTAACAGCTGCAGTGAAAACAAAAAGAACATAAGATATGGAAAACAAGTTTATTTCGTTCTTTATAAATATATTTTACTGGCCAAGTCCCCAAGTATTTCGTTCTGAGCAACCTAAACAGGATGTGTAGTTCTTTTCTTTTCATGTCATTGTCAGGCTGCGTGTCGGCGGAGTCTGGACCCGTGTTTGAGCACTTGTCTGTGCGCCTGGATATGTGTCTGTGTGCTCGCTGCTACTCGTGTACATCACTCTGCTGTCAGCATGTCAGCTCTAGCCTATGAACAAGGCTTTTCTCCCATCAGTCTGACTAGACACGACTTCAGATGGAGGCTGGGATTCCAGACACCCTTGCCAGGACCGCTGCTTGTTTCAAAAGCAGTGAGTCTGACAGGCAGGCCGATGCACTTCTGGTGTGGGTAAAAGCCTGGGCAGGCACTTCTGTGCTGTGGCTGAAATTAGCACACAGGCAGTGAACATCTGTTACTGGAATAAAGATTGACCCAGCCACTTTATTGGAAACACCACAATCTTGCTAGCATGCACTTGGTGACTGTACCCCATCAGTGGATTTGTGTTAATCAGACAACTCTCAACCTAGCAGTGATACGAAATCTGAATATGTAATTCACTGATGTCACACTGTGACGGTCGTGTGCTTTCCTGTTATGGCCATGGGGGAGTGGAGATGGCCTTGATCAAACCATCTCTGTATTTTGTCTTTTCATGTGCTTTTGGGCTGTAATATTTTGTATTTATTTAGTAAATTTGCTATTTGTATATTTAAGAATATTATGCTTATGTCTCATGCTTTTGGTTGGTTATGTGTTAATTGATTTGTTATATGTTCCCATCTGTTTTTGTAAATGGTGGTGGCCACCTGTTATATGTTTGGCTTGTCTAGGCTCAGGGAGAGTCTTGTTAGTTATGTGATTTGTCTCCTGCAGTTGAATTTTAAATTTGGGACCTTGTTGAATTTTTTTCTCTCTTTTTCTTCCCTTTTAAGCACAAATTATTTTGCATCTGGACATTTTTTGTTTAAATTTCACTGATTAAATTTCACTGATTTTATTCTCACTCAAATCCACTCATATTCGGAAGCTTCTGTTTGGTTACCTTCACACACACGAAATGCGTAAGTATAAAATTGAAGTATAAAATTTGGGATGCAAATTACATTTCAGATCTTCTCATGAAATTGATATATAAGGGAATACAATCCTTTCAGTGCCAAATTCAGCTTAATCATTGTATTAATTTATTCAGTCAACCGCTTGTGAGGGAGCCCACCAAACCTCCAGGGTTCCAAAAATTTGCATTATTTGTATAGTGTTAAAGACCACCATTGGACCCACCATCTAAATGATAACTGGAGGTCTTATGGCCAGAAATAGACCAATTATGACTGGGGTACAGGGGGCCTGAACAACAGAGGAGCATCAGATGAGTTGCAGCCCATAATTACACTTATGTAAATAGTGGGACTAAGGTAGAAGGACGTCATAATATGAAGAGTTACCAAAGGAATAAGAACTACAAGATATACAGTATGTGTCTGATAAAGTGGACAGACAGTGTAAAGGTATACCACAGGGTGAGTAAAAGAAAAAAAATCTTATGAGCGAGGAGAGGACATGAATGAAGGAGAGATATGAAAAGAAAACACATCATGTGCTGGATTTGCTGTTTCAATAAAGATAGCTTCATTTCAAAGCCTCAGGTAAAGAACATTCAAATCCAAAACTAAAAGAGGAGGAGAAAAATAACAAAGAAGGTGGAAGGGTTTGGGGGTCTTTACGCTTTCACTTCATCACAGCTGGCTATTTGACAGCTCTACATGAAAATACACAGTGTGCAACTTTTCTTCTATGCCTCTCTAAGGGACAAGGTAAAAAAAAGAGGCAGAAACATAGTGGACATAGAATAAAGCCCAGCTGTGCTCTCCTGCCCTGGTGTGGCTTAAAGTGCTCTCTCTTTCACTGTTTAGAAAAGGTGAAGTATTCAGGGTCAAGCTGAAAAGCCTACTCTCCTACATTCATCGTTACTGAAAAGTTCTCTCCATTTCTTATTACTTCTCTCTCTCTCTCTCTCTCTCTCTCTCTCTCTCTCTCTCTCTCTCTCTCTCCCCCCCCCCCC
>JBBJLS010090095.1:0-22369 GCA_037577275.1 Bryconaethiops microstoma
AAAAAGCTGTTTGTAACCCACTGTGGTGTTTTTTGGGAAGGGGCCGTTTTCCTGCCACCCCCCCCCCCCCCCCCCCCCCACACTCCCACTACCCAATGTAAAACTTTGTATAAGGATGTTTGATGGATACTTCTTAGGTAAATTATTATTGATGTGAGCAGTTCTTCAAGGAGCCATTAAGGTGTGGTGACTTCAATTATTTTTAGACATCGCCTGAGGTGGGATAATTTATCACCTCTATTTACGGGAATATACTGTATTTACTGATCATATTTCGCTGTACTAGCAGTAGACAATCAATTAGACGTTTTAACATGAAATGCAGATTTCAATGACACTTCTTTCATTTAATTGAGCTTCTACTGGAATTTTATGGCTTGACATTCAAAGTCCCTAATCTAGCTAAATGATCAATCAAATCTGTATGTCATTTTAATTACAAATCAACATGATTGTTTTTGTTTTTTGAGAGATACTGATCTGGTCAGAGACATTTTTGGTACTCTGTATTTGTTCATTTATTTCGTATTATTTCATCACATTTTGTTGGTGATTGGATATTTGCATGTTTTCAACAACATAGTTTCTATAGGCCTAGCAGAGATGTGCCTGCTATTCATTTATAATGCAATTAAATGATGTAAGCCATAGTGCTTGATAGATGTATTAATTACTCCCAATGGTAATACAAAATTCAATTCTGGAGGTTTTGGAGTCTCATAGAAGTGTGGGCATATTGTGCATCTTAATAATCTACAACAGATGGGAAGATCCACTTTATTGCCATATTCAATGCACATGTGCCCAGCACAACTGAAAAAGTATTTCCTGAGGTAGTAATGATAACATTCTCTATCATCATTAATTGAGTAATAACAGACAGTACAGAGGAGTGACAAAAAAATTCTGAGGATAATTGCATTAAATAGTAAAAAAATAAATATTGTTAATAGACATATGCTCAGGAGGAAGACAGGTTGAGATTGCTTTGGGGTCCTAGTGCTGGTTCTAAAGGGTCTAGTACCATTTGCAGGGGTCTCAGTTAAAGAGAATTGAAACTAAAAAGTGGTAACCGAAAGATGCCTTGGACAGATTTCGTTTCACTCTGGGGGCTCGGCATGCAGTTGCTGTAACAGACTGTGATGCTGCTGGGGTGAATGCTCTCTAGAGGAGTTCTGTCAAATCTGAGAAATGATCAAGAAGATAAAATAGCTTTTTAGTTGCATTAAAAAGTGCATGCACTTTTGAACTTTCTTCTCCAAGGAATGATGGTTTGTGGATCATACAAGGTCCTCCAAGATTCCAAAGCTAGTACATTGCTATTTATGCACCAGGCTCTGTAAACTCTGCTCTGCAAGTTCCTTCCAATCAGCACCTCAACATCATTGGTTCCTTTCCAACATGGGCACATGCTATGGATTGAAAGGCGGTACAAGTAAGGACTAAGCACACAGCCAAAATTGGTGCTTAAGGGCTGAAGAAGCTTCCCAAGTCTGATGTTCTGAGACTCTTCAAGAAGTAGAGGATCTCCTTGAGTTTCTCCAAGGATCTCCAGAGTGTTCTCCAAGTGTCCTGGGCTTGATGATAAGTCTCTGATAAACGATTGTGTCGAAAAAACGGTGATGAGATATCAGTGATGAGCGTTTTCATGCATTCTTCTCCAGATGGTGTCAAGTCGAGGTGAAGAATTGTGGAGGCTGCCTCTATTGTTGATAATTTAGGATCAACAGATGTGAGGAGGCTGGCACTTCTATTGATCCACAAACACACCTATCAAACATAGCAATTACCAGATGTGTTGAAGCAGGTGTTTCTGAGAAGGGAAATTGTGCTGGACACCAGCCTTCCACTGGGGCGGATATTGCATATTTGATATAAACTGTGACTAATCTCTCAAAGCACTTCATAATTATACAACAGGGCAGTAGTTATCCAGGGAGGTAGCTTCCTGGGGACAGGCTGGCTGATTTGAAGCCCATTTCAGAAATTCTGATGATCTGTCTAGGGACAGTAGACAACTAGAACTACCATCTGGCCAAGTGGCTTTGTGAGCATTGACTCTTCACAGTGTTTTCTTCACAGCTGTGTCTTAAACCGTGAGGCATAAGCTGTCTTGGCTCTCTTTATGGCTAAGATGAAGATCTTCCATTTCAGAAACAATGAGAAGAGATTGGATTTGCCCTGAAATGTGGAATGGACATTACAGCCAATTCCATAATATTATTTATCATTATTCTGTGTCTCTGTGTGGCTGCTGCTATTTTTACATTAAAAAAAAATATTTTATATTATTTTCTTGTCATTCATTTTCTTATATCGCTTTAGATATCCTTTCTTACATTTTTATCTTAGTTTTTTTCATTTATAACTGTACAACTATGCCGGTGTAATGCTGCTACTAGAAACTGAATTTCCTGGAGGAATCTTCCCAGAAATTCTAGGTTTTTTTTACTCAAGATAATCAGAAGGATATAAATGTTGAAAGTTTGTCTTAATGAGTCACCTGCTGTATTACCAACATTGGGAAGTGCACTTTACAAACCACTAAGCAGCACATACAGCAGCAAGGTCTTTCTTAGCATTAGCGCTTGGAGGAATGTCTCTTGATTGGTTTAAAGGTCACCATTTTAATGCTAGGCAGGTTCATGGAACAACGGCCAGCGATTACAGCTTTGTTTATACACCATCCTTTCTACAGTTCTCCTCCAATAGTCCCAAGTCTGTACACAACGAAGAGACCATACTTCTCATGCATTTTAGATCAATAGTGAAGACAAAACTATAAAATAACACATAAGGAATTGTACAGTGACCAACATCAGAAGGTTAGAAGGTCTTATCTATTGAAGTGCATATTCTGATAGGTGTAACCAAACTTTTGACTGATTGGCATTAGGAAGACCCCAAAGAAGCCATTCCTTATCGTATGCCTGCAAAAAGGCTCAGCAGCAATGGTCCGGTTGAATTAGTTTTAGCCCATTGTGCAGATACACTGTCTGTCCGGCTGTCTCTTTGGCTGGTAAGCACAGTCAGGCAAAGCTGCGGCTTCAGGGCCTGTCCAGAGGGCACATTGTTGACCAAGATGTTTCCAGCCTGGTGGGTTGCAGTGTTGTCCAACGCATGCCGACCCGATAAACAGAGGGATCCTGCAGCAACCGGTCTCAGTACTGCAAGGAAGAATTTTATGTTCTGGGTAATGCAGAGTTATTTTAAGTGTTTATATTTATTTTTTCCTTTCCTGAGGAGAGCTTTTTAAAAAAAAAAGTATTACAACATATTTATTTCACGCCACACTCTTGAGCACCTTCAGAGTCTATGTATTATTCAGCATAGACTGCACACATTAATGCCAGCCAGTCATTAAGGGCTTATGCATAAGGCATCAGGCCATCTTGAAAAAAGGAAGCAGCTCGCTGGTGGAATTCAGAAAGTAATTTCATGCTGACCACTGTCGTGGAGCTTGCGGAGGGAAGGCTCACTTACAGGATTCAGAGGATCATAATCAGCCACTGAAGTCATGTGCACCCTCACTTCTATATTGTCCCTTCACACAGACAGAGAGAAAGGTGTGGGGGGGGGAGGGGGGTGTAGAGAGAATGAGGCAAACTGAGAAACTGCTGAGGAAAGGAAGACTGAAAACAGCTGGAGATGAGGTTTAAAAAAGAAAAAGCCCAAGGCCACTTTAGAGGAAGGAGTCAGATGAGGAGAAATTTACATTTTTACCATCCCTTACCTCACTTAGATGCATTTGACTGGCTTGTCCTCACAGTGTCAACATAATCCAAAAATGCCTGCCCGTGGCAGCCTAGGTGACAACCATGAAAGGATTTTGGTGCCCTCTGTGGCTGGCACCTTAGTAAGAGCTCATCTACCCTCTCAGGTGTCCCACATTTTAACAAACATGAGAGACGTCAGTGTCTCTGTAACACAATCCATTCCACATTGCCACAGATCAACTTAATGCCTCCATTTCAGGCCTAAACACCAGAGAAATCATTTGAAGAATACTGAAAGTACCAGGGTTACTGACAACTGCACTGAATGTATTGGTCAGGTCCCTCTTCCTAGACTCCACTCCTCCAGACCCCTGATAACTAAACACAGTTCACCTGAGTTTTAGTCATGTGACTCATGTACTACCAGTGTTTATTCAGTGCTATTTCTTACCTTGGATACCGAGTGCTCATGTTATTTCTTGATGGATGTCCTGGTTTTGATTCTGTTGTTTGTTTTCTCTACTCTGATTCTTGCCGCGCCCTCTCTACTCTCTTCGCTCCTTGGATTGATTTGCTGGACTTTGACCACTTTTTCTACAACTCTTGGACTTGGTTTACTCTCATGATGATTCAGATTTGTTTCCCTATCAGGCTGTTTTCTGGTTTTGAACTTTTGCTTGTTTTTTTTTGTTGTGTCTTTTTTTGTCATTTTCTGCCTGTCGGAATAAATGTGTTTGCTTTTTGTACTCCACATTTGGATCCTGTCTGGTCTGTTCTTGAAAGTCTTAGCGAATCTCTATAATATACATTTTTTTTTAACTTGCTGCTTCAACTTTTTTCTCTTGTTCTGTCCACTTTGCTGTCATAACAATGCAGATTTCCCACACGTGGGACTAATAAAGGGTTAGCTTATTTTTATCTTTTGTTTCTATATATCAGCTTATATGGCTCTGACAATGGTTATTTAATCTTAGAAGATATGCTTAAATTGCCAGTGATAACACGAACAGGATGTATTTTAATTCATATAATATCATTCATAGCTCAGTAAAGCAAGCAGAGAAATGATGATGGAAATGCAACTCTTGTAGTGCAGAAAAAAGTGGGAAAAAAAGATTAGGCCAAGTTTTTATTATATGTTTTCATTTCTTGACATGAAAATACAGGCCAGTACAAAATGGCAGTTGATTCTTGTTTTGCAGAGAAACTCATATTTTTATCATTTCATGACCTGAAAATACAAACTCTTGTCAATACAGAATGGCAGTTGAGTGTAATTGTAAGTAATTCAGTGAGTGTGTGTAGCCAAGGGGTGTGGTCAAGTGTCAACTTCAGGATGGCGAGGGAGTCAGGGCTTACAAGCAGGTAATCAGTACTGGGCTGCACCTGTGAGTGGTTAACAGGAGCCTACTTATGTTTTCTTCTGTGTAGGCTGGGGATGAACAAAACAGAACACAATGCAGAGAAAAAGCGAGAAAAGAAAAAGCTCACAAAGCCCAAGCCCAGTTTGATGAACTGCTGGATTGATTTATGTTAACATTAATAAAATCAGCAATATCGTTTAACTATTAGATTTTAAAGAGGTAGGTTTTTGCGTTAGATACTAAGGACTCTTTGTTAAAGCTGGCTATCCCTTGATGAGCTAATGCTGCCACTAACACTATAGCTATTCAGTGTGATATTATATGCCTAGGAAGACATGTCGTCTTGGAAGTACATGCGAAGGACTCTTGATGTTTGCACACATCATGCGATCCTCATTCTTTCATTTGACGAGACTGTCAAGGCAGCTAATAGCAAAATGGGAATGAAAAAGTTAAGTAAGTGCCGTAACTTGGACATAGAAACTTAATTATTGTAACAATCCCACTCCAGGGCCTCTAGAGGGCGCTAGAGAGGGGACTGGTTTTCCCCCCTTCACCCTGCAACCAAGAATGGGTACTTTGAAATGGACTTGGACTTTACATTGTTGCAGTCCCGTTTCACGGCCACCAGAGGGTGCCACTGAGGAGGACAGGAGTCACTCCTCTAGCCTGCCGCCGACAGGGGTCGTCTCGAGTCATGGGGTTAATCAAGTCACACAGATGTGCATGATTAACCCCCAATCACTCTCTCTTCATTCTGTTGGTCCAAAGGGTGTATATAATCTGTCACAGGGTGTTAGGTCGGGGTGAAGCATTGAAGGTTCACAGACTAATTCTCATGTTCTCTGGCAGGACCTTACCTTGGATGTGTCTCTCTTGTTTTTGGTAGTATTGTTAAGTTTCAGTTTATAGTGTTGTTTAAGTTTATAGACAGGCCATTGTGCTCCTTTTGTTTCGCTTTTCTAAATAAATCCTATATCTCCATATAGGATTTATTTATATAAATCCTATATGCGCCTGTGCCTCCAAACTACCTGGTTTAAGTCAGAACGTGACAGTTCTGTGTTAGACCCGTCCTTCTCACTGACCTCAAGTATTCGTATTTCATTTTAGGCAAAATGAAACAGTTTGTGGGCAGGCAGTGGTTATGTGCCATAGTTCTCAATCTTGTGTGGTTCCTTAACAATTATGGACAGATAGCCAGTGTTAATTCTTTGGCTGCAGGCAGAACAGTTTGACAAACAGACTACCAGCTACATTTATCAGCCTGTATCACAGACGAGCAACTGACAGGAATATATCAGAGAAATGACAGGTTTATCCGTAGTTGACAGATAATCCAGGAGGTAAACAACAGAAATATTAAAAAAGCTAATTTATTTTTTACAATAGCACCAAATAGGTCTTTGGCTATGCAAATGGTCT
Organism: Bryconaethiops microstoma; assembly: GCA_037577275.1. Lineage (NCBI taxonomy): Eukaryota > Metazoa > Chordata > Actinopteri > Characiformes > Alestidae > Bryconaethiops > Bryconaethiops microstoma. Next base: position 6,506 of record JBBJLS010090095.1, read on the forward strand.
GCCTAAGATGTCATCTGAAAAACAAAAGCTACATTGAGAAGTATGACAGCACTGACCATCCAAAGGATACTCTGCCCCATCTCTATCAAGATCATGCTGTCAAGTTTTCTGATGTTTTTCTTGGTGTTACAGAGTCTATAACTACTTGGCATCTACAACGAGGAGCAGCAACAGGCCATTTTGGGGATTAAAAGAAGAACAATGACTCATAGCCATCTGGATATTACTAGCGGTTGGTTCCATCTCTGTTTCTCCCCACAGAGTTTAGAAACATCACTTTCCAGGAACAAAATTTAACTGTGGTTTTCCTATCCTTTGACTATAAGTCTTGAACAGCTTGCAGATCACAGAGGCATCTGGAGCACTCTGAATCTGAAATTACTGCAGCATTCTAAAACTTTTTTTTCTGAATGTTGAAAAAAGCAAGGTGTACTTTTTGTTAGGGGTTTATAAGGGTTCATATTTTTGGCTGCTCATCTCTCTTTTGCCAGAGAACAGCTAGCACTATCTAACTTGCTAGTTACAATTAGCCAGATCATATGCTTATTAATTATAGATAACGTAATGAAATACTGAAAAACGCGCATGAAATTTCAACTGCAGCACTTTTAAGACACCACTTGTGCAGGCAAGCTAATCATTGCTATGCACAGAATAACCTTAGCTGCTTATTAAAAAATATGGTGGTGTTAGGAAAACTCAAGCTAGATAGCTGCTTTTGTTTCTCCTGACTTACATTCATGAAGGACAGTAATTTCAAACTCCATTAGAAACTGAAAGCCTGCCTTACTTTAAATCAGGAAAAAACCTTCACGAACTAGGGTAAGTTAGGCTCAGTCTGGACAAAACACGGACAGTGTGAACCTCAGCTTACACTGCATTAATATCCTCTGTATTACTTGCAGAGACTGTATCACAAGCACACAGAGTTTCAATACTGGCCTGTATGAACATGATTATGCTCACAGCTGAAAATGTTTTGTGAAATCCATCAGAATAACTACATTAAGTAAACATAAGACACATGAGTTAGAGCAAAAGTTTTCATAATGTTCTTGAGCGAATTTAAAAATCAGGCCTTACAGTAAATGAGCAATGTATTATGCCAGTGGACAGTGAATGAACTTGTGACCCTTGCAACACACAAACAAGTTATTAACCCTTAAATGTTAGTTATTGCTTGTGATAAAAGCATGTAATAAAGTACTACTTTCAGTAAATTTGCATTATATGTAGAAGATATTAAAATTTGAAGAAAAGTTACTGTTGCACATACATAAAAATGTCCATTTCTAAAAAAAAAAAAGTTTGAAATCTTGGTGCTCTAATAGCCAATACAACCTCCTGTACCTACCAAACCTAGCAAGTCCAGCTCAGAAATCCAGACTTCTAAGAACAGGAGCATGCAAAATACTTAATCAGCATTTCAAGCAGCAGTATTCTTGCTGACATCACAGCTTAGGCTGGCTCCAGAGTTTTGCTAATGAGCAGTGTTATTGCATAAACACGATCTGCAGAAGGTAGCCTCACCTGTGACTTCATTTCAAAAATCATTGTCTGAAGTATGCAAAATAACATCAAAATAAAGCAGCATTTGGCAATTAAAAAAACAGGCATTTGGGAAAACAAACAAATAAACTCTTTGTGCAACAAATGAATATTTGGAGAAGTAAGGGAGCAGAACGGGAGGAACACAAGAAAAAACTATGAATGGGGACAGATCTATTATGATTTGGAGTGTAATGTGGCAGCCAGTGTCTAGGATGGAAAATGTCATTTAATTAAATATCAGCAAGTTCTAATAGCAAATGAGACTAAAGATGAAAAGAGGAAGAGTCTGACTTGTACAAAAATGACAATGATAAAAAACATACTTCAAAATCTTTCAGCAAATAAATCAAGACAAACTGACACTATCTGGACAGAGCTCATCTTTATGCAATTGAGTGTGTGGCTTGTTAATAAACAGGCCAGTATACCAATACCCCTCAGGGTACCAGTTATCCCTCAGGGTGTTGTTTTGATCCGAGCATTCATACTATGAAATTTGCAGATAATGTCACAGCGGTGGGATGTATCACTTGACCAGAGTATGAGTACAGGTAGGAAATGGAAAAACTGGAAGCCTGGTGAAAAGTAAAGAATTTCAACAAAAATGTGAAGAAAACATAAGCAAAGTTTGCTGTCTTGAAGACTGGGACTACTCCCTCTCCCCTCCACATCAGAACATTGCACCTTAAGGCTGAAAGTTTTGCTAAGTTACTGAAAAATTGCTGCTTTTATGTCAGAGCATTGCTGAAACCTGGGCCCACTTTTCCACCTTGTTTTGTCTTTTGATTGTTTAGTTGCTTTAAATTAATCCTTGTTCATCTTTAGATATTTTAAATGATAGTTTTTTTTTATTATTCCAGTCCTATTCTTAAGCTTGCACCCTGTTTGTTATGCTTATATTTACATATTTATTTACATAACATCCTTAAATGAATAAAAAATAGTGTTATTGTGTATTAAATAAACAGAAGAAATTTAAAGCTTTCATCGCAGAGTAGGATAATATTAATGAATGAATATTGAATTATATTTAAACACATTATGCATAGCTCAAACCACATCATCAAGTCACTACTACGGTGGGTCTGATCAGCGAAAACGACAGGGTGGTGTACAGAGAGGAGGTCCAACAGCTAACAGACTGGTGCAGAACCAACAACTTGTTGGGACGCACTAGAGGACACAGCAGTAGGTTTTAATAACAAAACAATAAAGGGCGTTAGGCCGGTAGTGGAGTGACGCAATGAGTTCTGAACGTACTACAACCAGCCGAGGCGCTCCTCCGAGTTGTGTTTTTGCCATATGGCATCCCGGAGGACATCCTCTCTGACTGAGGTCCCCGGTTTGTTCGGGCTGTATTCTTTAAGAAACTGGGGACTACTGCCGACTGAACGGTCTATGAAGGAGTTGAGTCATTTCCTCCGGACACAGCACTATAGGACACAGCAGTAAGGACAATCAATGAGGTTTTAATAACAAAACAAAAGAGTAGATTTCAGCCGTGCTGGTGAACACACATAAAACTGCAGCTCTGGTCGTGGGTGTCTTCTTGGTACACCGGAGGACCTTCTCTCCGGACTTACAAAGTTCTATTACACAGTTCAGGAGGACTTTCACTCCCTATGTTGCTTCTTTCACACGCAGGACCTGGACTCTGCTGCAGATCCAACTCCTCCGTAATATCGATCCAGCCCTCTGCCTTCAGAGGCTCGTACGCCTTGCCCCCACATCACACAGGCGCACTCGCGTTCACGCCAGTGGAACAGAGTAGGAGACACACACCATTAAACCCCGCACCCCTCGTCTGTGGTCCAGGATGGCACCAGTGCCAGCTGGCTGTGATTGGCTGTTGCTTCTCTCCACTGCCACCGGAGAGACTGCTGGGCGAGATAGGACGCGTCTGCAGTGTCCGTGTCGCCTTCACTCCCAGCTGCACTGTAGAAGCAGAATATTCCAATTTTCTCACAACCCAGAGCTTAGAAAAGATTTTCTTGTTCAAGGAAGACTCACCTGAACTGGATTGGTGACTCCACACCGATTCTGGTGATCGACTGGCATTTCTACCCACACACTTAAACCAACAACCAATCACATGACAGAAACATAATTAAGACACTTATGTTTCACACAGAACAGGTGGGCACGCCATTAGGTACCTAGCAACCCAGTACTAAACTAAAGAAGCTCTTCACTTGTTGCCTAGGCACCCAATAACCACACACACGACAATCTATGACATCATCTGCCTGTGCCCAGAGCTGTGTACTTGGGCGACGGGCTCCGTGGAGGGCGGGACCGAGACAGACCAGACGTAACAGTACCCACCCCCAGTACCGGCTTCTAGGAGGGGCAACCCCGACCTCCCTCAAAGCCATACGAGGACGTCCACGGTGAACGGGTCGCCGCACAGACCTCGGTCCCCGTGGAGGATGCCCCTGAGGATGAGGAGCTGGGCAATCCAGCCTGCTCTGGTGAAAATCATCTATGAGTTATTGACTAAGAACTTCTCTGGCTGGAACACAACTCCTCTCCTCATGACCGTACCCCTCCCTGTCTACCAAGTACTGGAGGCTCCCTCGGCGTCTCAGAGTCCAAGAGTCAGTTGACTCTGTATGCCAGGGCTCCCTCGACCTCAATCGCCGCGGGGAGAGTGGGCTCCACCTCCCCACCGTCCAACGGTCCCGTCACAGCAGGTCTAAGGACAGAAACGTGAAAGACAGGATGAACCCGCATGTGGGGCGGCAATTTCAATTCAAACGATACAGGGTTTACCTGTCTCACAATCTCAAAACGCCCCAAGTACTTGGGGGACAACTTATGTGAGGGTAGTTTCATCCGGAGGTCCCCGGTGGAGAGCCAAACTCTATCACCAGCCCGGTAAACCGGCGCTTCCCTCCGACGCAGACACGCGAACCTCTTAAATCATCCTACCGCCCTGCTGATGGACGTGTGTGTTCTCTCCCACACCCGCTCCACACTGCGGTACCAGCTATCCACCTCTGGCATATCCGAGGATTCTCCATCTCAGGGACAAAGCATGGGTTGATGCCCAAGCACACACTCAAAGGGCGTTAGGCCGGTAGTGGAGTGACGCAATGAGTTCTGAACGTACTACAACCAGCCGAGGCACTCCTCTGAGTTGTGTTTTTGCCATATGGCATCTCGGAGGACATCCTCTCTGACTGAGGTCCCCAGTTTGTTTGGGCTGTATTCTTTAAGAAACTGGGGACTACTGCCGACTGAACGGTCTATGAAGGAGTTGAGTCATTTCCTCCGGACACAGCACTATAGGACACAGCAGTAAGGACAATCAATGAGGTTTTAATAACAAAACAAAGAGTAGATTTCAGCCGTGCTGGCGAACACACACAAAACTGCAGCTCTGGTTGTTGGAGTCTTCTTAGTACACTGGAGGACCTTCTCTCCAGACTACACTGACTAACAAAGTTCTATTACACAGTTCACAGGCGGGACCGAGACACCCGACGTGACACACTGCCACATTCATTTCCAATAAAATATTTTTTGTACATGTTTTATACAAAATTATAATTTAAAATAACAAAAAAAATTACAAACACAACAGTGCCTGTCTTTCAGTGGTATTCATTTGTACCAGCGACCTTCAGACAAAATTCATATGTTTGTGTTCTTTGGAAAAAATATTATTAACTGCATATTTATTAAGACAAACCTGCAAAACAGACACACATGCTACCTTATTCATTAGAAAATCGTAATCCTCCCTTGACACTGTAGTACATTTGCTTGGATCTGCATTTTTGCAAGTTTCATCATATTTTTCCAATTTGAAAACCTTTAGCAAATCAGGCCCAAGTTTGAAAATTACATAAAAATTTTATGGGCTGAACTTTACTAAGAGCTGGTCTTTACACACAGGCCTAAATGTTGCCTTATTGTTGCAAATGCTGCAAAAGGTGTTAGGCCTTTTCCTATAAGGGTCATTTCTGTTCTTTTCCTTTCTTTCTCAGTTAATATTTGAAGCCATGAGGACATTCAAGCAAAAATGAACTTTTTTCCAGTGCACCAGAGGCCAATACATCTTTAAATGCATCTGTGATCAAAAACACCCTTGGTATACTGTCCATGTTTTGGACAGTGTCTTTATGGATGAAATTGCTTTATTCAACCCCAAATGGATGGTCTGTCTTAAATGCTCAGTACGGGACACTTTCTGGCAGACTTTAGTGTTCTAATAGAGAACAAATCAATATAACAACCACCTGGGATACATATGTGCTCCTAAATGCTTATTTCATCAAACTCAGGTGAGCAGATAATAACGTAGCATCTTAAATATAAATAGGAATTCTGATCTTCTCAGAGAACAAATGTCCTATTGCTTAGCAAAAAAGTATTTGAAACAAAGTCAAGGCTAAGTAAATCTGTCATCACATCAATATTAGGTCACTGAATGAGAAACACATCGTCTTAGATCATCGCTTGACATGCACGGTTTGTTTTACATTTTCACACAATATCAGACTACAGCCTTGAACCGTAAATAATTTAAACACTCAAACTATTTTAATGGATCACTATAACTGGCAGCATTTTCAGGAATACTGAAGCCAGATGATATTACAAACACATCATAAAATTTAGGTATGGAGAATTTTCTAAGACAATGTTTTTTCACTAGGGTTGTAATAGCGTTTGCTTAATTCCAATGGTTGCTACTCAGGGAGAAAGCAAATCAAAGGCTTTTATCAGTGTAAGTCTTCCTAATACTGGTCATAAAGTACAGAGTAATACTGGTCATAAAGTACATAAAGTACTGTTTGAAGGCAAGCATAAGTCAAGTGAAGCAATTTGTATCCTCTCCATGTTCTTCTCTAGACCAGGAAACAAAATCTAAGACAGTTTTAATGGTTTTGTGTCTTGAAAAGCTCACAATTTTTGCCTTAAGCACAGAATATTGAGATATTAACCATGAAAGGGCGGGTAGACATGTCATTAAACATAACCTTCAACCGGGGCATCCTGACAAAAGCCACTCTTCAATGGTTTTCATAAAAAAATAGATTCTGGAAAAAAGCAGACACTCTTGACATCACTTGAAAAGCAGCCACTCAGGTCCTAGACCTCCAACAATGCCCCCTGAATATATCAGACATTGGAAAGAGATTGCAGAAACACTTTGTTTTTTTTCCTCTCTTCTTTCCAAAGAAAAGGTCACTCCCTTCATCTCAAAGCTGTTTTTTACCTGACGGATACTGCGGCACAGACAAACTGTTGCTTCAAAAAAGGAGATTACATAACTGACCAAACATTAGCATTTGACAGTGAGAAGCAAACAGCAACAGTATATGTTTCCTCTTGGTCTCAGAGACAACACAAGGAATTCGCAGTAGACATCATCCATGTGTAATTTCTCAGTGTGGCTGAGAGTAAAATGCAAACATACTGTATAAAGGTTCAAGCTTAAGTATTTCATAGTAAAGACGTTATACTCTTACAAGTTCAAGCATCAGTATGACAAAAGAGATAAGAAAGTTCACAGATTTAGCCAGCACAATGATGGACCCGATAGGGTTATGTGAAACATAGGACATCCAGCTAGATTCTTTATGAATTTACACTACCAATATACATTGGATATAGTCTCTAGTAGAAAATAAAATGGACCACAAAAAAAACATGCCAAAGCACAGGTTTTAATTTCCAATCGAACCAATCAATGGATGTTAACAGTACTACATGCAGATCTTTGCAAAATAAGGATGTATTGTCCAGCTCAGTATGCTAAATTTGGTCTAGTATAGAACAGAAAAAAGGATCAGTCGAAACAACCCTGACAATACAGGGTGCGTTTGCAAAGCTTACAAAGTACATACACAACAGTAAATAGAGGTGAGAATGCATCAGCATTGTAATTTATTCAACACTGTCAAAAGAAATGTTACAAACCTTTAATTCACAGTATGAGTTAACAAACTGCAGTGAAATCAATCGCCACACAGAGCCCTGAGGCAAGTCCGCACAGTTCTAATCCAACTACCTTTGCCAAGTTAAGGTAAAGCTGCCTTTTTCATTTATGCAGAACATCACGCATTCTCACATGATACCTGAATTTGAATCACAATATCATCGTTTACTGTGAGCATGTTGTAGACAATAATTGTCTGAATTTGCATTCATTATAATGATGCACCACAACTTTTTAAACATTTCTAAAGCCTTTCCCTCATGTAAATCACTGGAGGGATATAATCCAACATCAAGGTCACTAATGCACAAAGAGCTCTGCCTGCTAGTGCCATACTCTATCACTGCCAGCTGAAATGTGACAGAGCATGTCAGTTCATGGTCAAGATGCTTTTTATCAGAGATGTAAAGGCTCAGGTTGTGATTGGAAAATAATCATCTTTAATAAATATTCACACCAGCAGGGTAGAGAACAATATGATGAGATAAATGGTGAGAAAGTGGTCAAAAAAGGAAGCATAGATGATGAGCGGAATCCACTGTATAATCTTCTCATCAAGACAGACATAGGAAGTGAGAGATTGTTTAATGTAATAAAATGCCCTGTTACGGAAAAACCCGTAAACTTTCTCTGTGAGGGGAAGAGCAAATGAATGTGAAGATGCTGATTTAAACTGACCTAGACACGCTCCACCCACAAACATTTTTTTCCTGCACAACTGTTGCAAGGTTAGACAAACTTTCCACAATGTTGGAAATTCATTCAATTAGTTCATTTTGCATGGGAGTGCAACATGAGCGATGTTTTGTTGATCTGTCGTTTGCGAACAGGTTCTGACAACTTTTCAAGAGCATGAGTGGGATTTCTGCCAATGTTCTGTGAAGCAGCCAGTTGCTACCAGGCAACTGCCGGTACATTTTTAAGGGCAGGAAAAATAGCAACATGAAAGTGAAATAAAGATATTTTACAGCATACTGAAGGCACTGTAATCATGGATCTCAAAGCTGTTTCTTACCTGAAAAACAGGCGATTACAAAACGTTAGCATTTAACAGTGAGAAGCAAACAGCAACAGTATAGTTTCCTCTTGGTCTCAGAGACAACACAACTGCCGGCCCATTTTCAAGGGCAGGATAAATAGCCAAATGAAAATGAAATAAACATATTTTACAGCATACTGAAGGTACTGTAATCATGTTTCACACACACACACACACACACACACACACACACACAAACACACACGACAAGGTTATCAAACACAGTTTTGGGTATGAAAAAAGCAGTGAAAGTCCCGGTTCTGGCTATAATCACATGATGCAAACAAAGCTAAACTGGACCAGACTTTTTTGTGCTTTTATGCATATACAAAAATAGAACACAGCAAAAACCCAAACTGGGGATGAACATGCAGTTCGGAAGCACATTTATCACAGTTAGACCTGGACAATTACAACATGCAGCTCCTCTGTCTCTGAGGTCCGCTGCCCACACAGTCTCTTTGCCTCTTTTCCTCTTCTAGCACTCTTGCCTGAATGATTCATTCAGTTTCATGGCTGAAAATCTCACACTACAGGACACCTGAATGTTTTGAGTCATAAAAATCAAATGTGTGAAAATATAATGAAGAATCACTCCAGAGCTACATCAGAGGTCTGCAGTCAGGCGCTTCCAACTGAGATCCTCACCTGAAAACAGCTTCAAATTGTGAAAATGTGTAGGAAGGGGTAAAATCTGAATCTTAAAAGTCTAAAATCTGGCTAAAATCATAGAGTAAGCCCAGCTTTTTCAGTATTTTGTCTTTAACTCATCTTCAGCATCGCGATGATGTACTCATGTCAGGTCAGTGTCTCAGTGAGATGAAATTTCTACAGGCTGTCAGTACAGCACCACAACTGGATGCCTAGAACAATCAAGCTTGTGGCACCTCAGATGACCAACTTGCTCTTCTCACTAAAACAGATCTTGAAGAATGCTCAAACAAAAGACTGATATTATACTGTGCAGTCCATAGGCTAAAGAGAACAGGCTGAAGCCCATACAGGGGTCTATCCATGCCTATGCTTGGCGTTACGAAGAAATAAATTGTTTATAGGTTTGCAGGCACTTTTGGAATATCAATGGAATGCAGATTTGGAAGCATATCAGTTCATCTAAAAAATATGTTGATACGATACCCAGCCTTTATTCAGACAAACAAATGAATGCAAATGTGTACAGTGGGCACAAAGTTGCACTCTAGGGTGAAAAGGTTTGACAATTAGTTTGGTGTAAAAGCAGTCCAACTAGACAGAGTTCATTCAGAGGAACAGTGTTAATGTGCCACCTACAAATGTTCACCTTCTCGGTTACTGATACACTGTTTCAGTTGCTTGTTTGCATAATCTGTGAGCGCACACTTTAATGCTGGGTGTAAATGCAACTATTAAAGAGTGCTCTATGTTCCCTAACTATCGTGTGACTAAAGTTCAGATGTTAATGCAGCCTTAGACTGTGGTTAAGTGCATTAGGACAAGAGTCTGGAACGAAAGGTCTCATGCATTAGTTTGAAAGGGGCAAGAAAAATGTAGTGGCCCCTTTTATGCAAAAAGAAGCAGCACAAACATTAACATTAATTAGATACAGCTTATTAAAATTGGTTTAACAAAGCTACAAATTAGAAGGCAATTGTTATCAACAAGAGAGTAACACTAAAAAATAAGGAAAATCTTATTATGAATTAGATAAAAAAATTTTATATCTCTAATTGGCCTTTTTTCCTTAATTTTTCTGCTGTAGTATGCAAGGAAGCTTTAAGTTTCAACAAACAAATCTTCACTCCTGTGGAAATTAAAGTGTAAAAACAGTCAACGTTTTGCAGTGAACAAGTTTACTTACGACCCCTATTCACCCATGCAGTTTAGCCTCACCTGTTTATATTGTAGTCATAGGAAGTGTTCCAACTTGTACTTTTTTTGAATGGGACAAAATATTAGGCAGCCAATCAGAAAATGTAATTTACATATATTAGTCTTAAAGGCATGGTAATCAGGCAGTTAAATTGCAAAGGGCAAGTGTGACTGCAGGTTTTCATCTGAATCAAGCAGGAATGCACAAGCACAACTGATGATGTATACTTCTGCGTTGTTTGAGTGAAAACCTGAAGCCGCTGTGCAGATCATTTTAGACATCCAAGGAATAAAGAGAGGCTGAAAAAGGGACATGTCAAAATTAAAAACAGCTGTTATCAGTACATGAACCCACAAAAATGCAGTACAGGCAAAATAATGAATAATGATAAGGAAGCTTGCATAATTTATTAACTTTGAAAGGTTTATAAAATTGATAATAATAATAATAATAATAATACTTTGTTACATATAGCAATGCATGTATCTGAATGTTATTTTATATTTTACTGTGATATCATACAATACTGTGATATAAACAAGAGTTCACATTGCCGACTCCTAATCTCTGTATATCCATTTTCACATATGAGGTCACCCAACTATATTTTAAAAACAAGAGGCCATGCAACAGTCATTTTCCAAGTTTATGGTAAGCCCCATAATACGTAATAAAAATACAGTTGCAAGTAAATTGTTGACACTTCTTCCAGCATACTTTACCATGTTTAATAATGACATTATAATATGCCACTGTTTGCGTTATTAATTTAGTCAGATTAGGTTCGTCTGCACTGTTGCCAAACTATATAATTCAGTCATTCTGTCAGTTTAGCAACTAAGCAACTCTGTGACATTATAAAGAGCATGCCCACAGAAATGTACTGTAAGTGGCTGAAAGGAAAAAACCTTTTTTAAATTTGTATTTGTGCTAAGCACTATTTTGGACCAAAGCGGGTTTGAAAACGCCACTGCACCAAATATTTTAAATGTTACACATCCTGTTGCACCACTCCACCATCATCAGCGCATACATCATCTCTGTCCTTCAAAACAGGAACTCGGTGCAAGCACACTAAGCTGCCCTTGAGCCAGAATGAAAATGGAGCTCTCGATCTCCGTGGGACAGGCTCCCTTGGTGTAAAAAAGGGGAAAAAAAAAGTTTGATAAAAGTAAGAGCAGTACACAATGGAAAGGACCCTGTAGTCATGTTTGCTCAAAGAACTAGGCCAAAAATCAAAAGCAAGGATGTGTGTCTGTTTTTATTTCAAGTATATATATATATATATATTCTTTTCAATGGACATAGCAGACTTCAGTATGTTTTACCATTAGGCCTTCAAAAAGATGTTTGGTAAATCGATAAGCCTTCACAAACACCCTCATGTCCATCTTCAATTCCCTCAAGCAGAGCAACAACCCACCCCCATGTAACCCCACTCCCAGAGATACAGGACACATTCGACTGAGCTCTGGAGCTTGAACTTTCCTCTAATAACAATTAGCAGGGCTGGATAGAGAGAAAGAACAAGAGATTAGAAGAGGGCAAGTCAGTGATTGAAGTTTATTAGCCTGTTCTCTGTAGCCTCACTTCACCAGACGTTTTCTTAAACAACAAGTAATACAAAGTCCAACAGTGTGCTTAAACAGTAAAGTTTGTGCTCCAGCATTTTCAACACAATCTGTATCTCATATCTATATATTTTCACACCTATTGGCCATAACATTAAAAGTACATGCCTAATATTGTGTAAGTTCCCTTTGTATCACCAAAAACCTCTCTGAACAATTATGGCATGATCGTTACAAGACCTCTGAAGGTGTGCTGTGGTATCTGGCACCAAGACAATAGAAGCAGATGGTGTAAGTGTCAAGGTGAGGCTTTAATGGATCAGGTTAACTTATCTGGTGAATCTGGAGGCCAAGTCAACACCTTGAACTCTGTCTTGTTCCTCAAACCTTTCCTGAACGATTTTGCAGTGTGGCAGGGTGTATTAGCCTGCTGAAAGAGGTCATTAATTTGCAGTGATGTGTGTATTTGATCTGCAGCAATATCTAGGTAGTATGCAGTGGCTAGTACTTATCAAAAGTGGCCGAAGAAAGAACAACCAGTGAACCAGTGACAGGGTCATGGGCGCTCATGGCTCACTGATATATGTGGGGAGTGTACACTAGCCCATCTGGTCTGATCCCACAGAAGTGCAACTGTAGCACAAACTGCTGAAAATGCAGAAGGCATAAGAACACAGTTATTCACAACTTTATGTTTAAAGGACTATGTAGCGCAGACTCCTCAGATTGCACTGCCAAAAGCACATATAATGGGCATATGAGAACTGGACCATGCACCATGGAAGAAGGTGGCCTTGACTGCTGAATCACATTTACCTTTTCATCATGTGTGTGACTAACCTGGGGAAGCGATACACACAAATGGCACCAGGTGGCAGAGACAGTTTGATGCTTTGGCAATGTTATGTGGGGAAACACTAAATCCTGGAATTTATGTGGATGTTACTTTGACACGCACCACTCACCTAAACAGTGATTCAAATCATGTACAACCCTTCATGGCAACTTTATGCCGCAATGGCATTGGCCTCTTTCAGTAGGATAATGGACCCTGCCACACTGCAAAATATGTTCAGGAATGGTTTGAGGAACACGGCAAAGTGTTCAAGACGTTGACTTGGCCTCCAAATTCCGCAGATCTCAATCTGACTGAGCATCTGTGGGATGTGTTGGACAAAGAAGGCCAATCTATGAAGGTCTTATCTCACAACCTACAGGACTTAAATGATCTGCTGTTAACGTTTTGATCCCAGATACCACAGCACACATTCAAAGGTCTTGTGGAGTCCAACAGGTCAGAGCTTTTTAGGCCACACACAGGACACCTACATAAAATTAGGTATGCTATTTAAAACATTATGGCTGATCAGTGTACCTTTAACAAGGGTGCCAAAAATTATTGAGCTGACCATTTGCTTTGGTGAGACACTCTCATTTCTAAAGGCCCATTTTGTTAGAATGTTATAGCTCACTGCAATGTTCCAGTTGCTTCAATTATAAGTGAGTTTTGAGTTAACTGGTATCATGATAACAATTTTATGGTAATCAACAGTGCAATACAGATGCTAGAGATAGTGATTAGGTTGTAAATTGCTAACATATTATTTTAGGGTTGAAGGACTAAGGATAAGCCTGCCAGAAACTAATTAAGCACTTTTTAAAATTATAATATCAGCTGGGGGTCTACATTAAGAATCATTTAATAATTCAAAAGAAGCCATAATGTAGATACGAGGCCAAAAATGGTAATTTATTCTGGCAAACTCCAGCAGTGCTCTAATGGCAAATTCATGTTTCCCTTTAATTTTCCTGTAAGCTAGTGCACATGTTAAACCAAGAGTCACTTGTGCTGCCCAACAACATTAAAGACCAGTCATAATGGATGTGATTTATTGGGTCTGCGAGAGAGATATTATACACATTAGCAGCATGGGGGCCAATCGTGCAACCATCATTACTTAATAATGAACCACCGAAGGGTGACCTTTTGAATGTGTGCTGAGGAGCTTAATTCATATGTCAGGAGAGAATCTGAGAGAGGCTTATGAAACCTCAGGTAGAAATATAACATCTAGCATGAAAACTCACACCCTTGTAATGCTGATGCTATTAGCTTCTTCTAGCTATTAAGTAACTGTTAATTATCAATCAAAGTAATGATTTTATCCAAATTTTTATAAACATCTTAAAACCAACTTTTGCTTTTCAATTTTACAGTTTATATTTTTTCCAGACAGACTGTAAAAATAGAAAAGGAAGAGGGTGTTTCAAAATGTTTATAAAATTCGGATAAAAGTCATTGCTCTGTTTGCATGTTTCATTTGAATAAAAAAACAGACTTAAATAAAACTGTTTAAACTGCTTATGAACTATAATAGAACTTTTTTTAAATGGATGACAATATTTAAATGGATGACAATATTGTAGTCTATAATGAACTGCTTTATGTAATACCATTAATAAAATTAACATTCTTAAGTGGACAAGTAGTGGCACAAAGGTACACATTCAAGTATGTATGTGTGTAATATCTAGGCCCAGTAATACTTAAGTCAAGCACTGAGACCAATACCACTGAAAAATCCTAATTTGTATTATGAGGCACTTGTACTGGTACCACAGACCACATGTGCATATTTGCACCATTTACATTATTTCCTCCATCTACACATGAGTGAAATAAGTGATACTGAACCTTTCCATTAGTTATAACAATTTCACTGTGAACAAGAAGTGGGTTTCAAACAGCGTGGTCATGCCACATGAGCCAAAATTACCATATCCATGATTACACATTGTACAAGTCATACTTTACATCAATTCCCATTTCAAAAGCACTTGAAATAAACCTCTATGCTAACTGATGCTACAGTGTAAGTTAGTGGTTTCATGAATATCATTTTTTTTAAATGTATCCAAGTAAATCAACTAATTCTTTCCATAGCTAAAAACAAAAAAGTAATCCGAAGCTTTAGGTAACAAGCAAACATGCTATTGCCGATAGGTAATCAACAGATTTAATGCAAGTTTGTTTAATTGAGCACACATTGGGATAAACCATATGTGATCTTAATTTGTCATTTAGTATGTCAGTCAAATGATACATTCCTTTCAAATGCTATAGGGCTTGATTCTGTATGATTCTGTATTTCACTGCAGTCACATCCAGTTTGCAGTGGATTGGCAGCGTTAAGCCTTTCCAGTAATAGTAGCTTGTCCAAGGGACAAACTGTGACTATTAAAATTAAGCCTTCTGTCTGGGCAATAAATGTCAAGGAAAAGACCACTCTGTCTAAAAGGCTGATTTCTGCTAGTACACCTATAGGATTCTAATAGTATTTTAGCCCTAAGCTAACAGTGATGCATTAAAATGATACTAGGATCGCATACCAGCTATCAGCTAGCAAAAACTAATTTTATTTAATTTTTTTTTGTTAAGATTGACTGGTTTAATCTAGTGCTCATAGATTAAACATGAACATCTGAAGCATATAAAAGACATGCCATGTTTTTGTCTATAGTCTGAAACAGTCTAACATTTCTTTTTTTTTTTTTCTTGCAGTATTTTTAATGTGCCTCATTCAGTAAAGAGCTCTGGCATAGTGCTGCAGCTGTTTACCTTGTTTTCCATTTCTAATAACTAACAGAAACTCAGAGTCCACAGTGCTGTGAAAAAGTTTTTGCTCCTTTCCTGATTTCTTATTTTTTTGCATGTTTGTCACACTTAAATGTTTCCAATTATCGAACAAATTTGATTACTAGACAAAGATAACCCAAGTAAAATAAAATGCAGTTTTTAGGTGATGATTTTATTTGTTAAGGAAAATAACTATCCAAACCTACATGGCCCTATGTGAAAAAGTAATTGCCCCCTAAACCTAATAACTGGTTGTGCCACCCTTAG